>VWZF01002259.1:0-243455 GCA_013396755.1 Sclerurus mexicanus | reverse complement strand
CTCCCGACCCTATTGGATATATCACCTGTCACTCCCCATTCCTGGGCTTCCACTGGGTTTGGTCCTCCTGCACCCTTATTGGCCCCTGTGTCCCCCAAACCACACCACTCCCTCTGAACCCTTACCCAATCACATCCTACCTCCCAAACCCCACCCGAAGAGCTTAAATACCCTTGAGTCGAGTAATTAAAGGCTTTTTCTAGGACCTCACTACCTTGTAGTGCTGCATGTCGTTACTCCTGACCATGTGGGGATTTCACAATCCCCTCCATACTCTGGGAAGCCTGGGGAAATAGATGGAGCTGGCTCCCCCTCAAAGCTGTTATTTGACAAGGTAGTTAAGTTGGAATTATTTGAAAAATAGTTTTGTTTTCTATTGGAAAGTAGAAAAATCAGGATAAAATGCTACAGTACAATGTAATGCTTTCTTCTAGTAACAAAGGAGGATGTTAAACTTTTATTAGTAATAAGTATTTGTTACCAGCAAGCTTGGATAATAATTTAAATCTGAATCTCACACAAAGGAACATTTCTAATTATTGCCTTGCATCATAAATAGGCTCCTAATGACATTTTGAACTTACTTAGGAGCTGAAGTTCTCATTTTGTTGCTGATAGGTGCTTGTATACTTTAAAAAAAACCCAACCAAAAGCCTAAAGAGCATCTACCTATTTTTTTAACAACCAAATACTTTATAATTCTAATTGGAAATCTTTTACAACTAATAATTACAGTATTAACTCATCCCTTGTGATGGCTAAATTGAACACCTGCCTTTAATGATGATGACTTGAAAAAGAGAAGCAGCCTGAAGATTAGAGGATTGTAGAAGCAGAAATGCAGTGTTACATGACTACATTTTGTTTAAATAAAACCATCTTATCAGACAAGTGCCCAATTATCATTTGTATCAGAAAATATTTAATTTTACTTTTATTTGCTTTCAGCAAACACTAATTTCAGTGCATGTAATGGGGAAAAGCAATGATCCTGAAAGTTGAAATCTGTTATAGATGATTTAGAAGCTTTTAGAGAATCAAAATTGCTTATCCTGATTGAAATTATTTTTGTTTTCACAAATGATTTTTCTTTCTCAACATCAGTCTGCATTAATCTGTGAGCAAGGTATCTTAGTAAGAAGTGGACTATAGAATAGAATCTGATTATAACAAAACAAAGCAACTGATGATTCCTAGGCACTGTTGTGTAAATATGAATAAAAAGTATATTTGGCATTTGACCAATGCAGCTGTCATTATAATCTATCCTACAAAATTTAAATTATACTTGAATTTTTCTACAACATGGCTGAAGCGTCTTATCAAATTGAAATCACTTGCTCCTTGTATGTGGGCATTGTGAGCTGGATAGAAGTATTAGATCAGGCTAAATATGTGTGTTATACTTTGCATACTGTTGCTTTTTAATAAGAATATGTAAAAATAAACTTTTAAAAGATTGTATCTCAGATTATGTGCATTATTAATGGTTATTATAGGCTGGCAGAATTATAGGCTACATCTTTAATATCTGTAAGAAACTAGGGCTCAAACTTGGCATTGTGAAAAAATCATGCACATGCTTATGTTAATACAGACCCTCTCCCATGAACATAAAACAACAGATTGGAAGGGACCTCTGGAGGTTGTCCAGCCCACCTTCTCACTTGAAGAAGTGCCAGTGTATATGCTTAATCACTTTCCATGGGGCATCATCTGGTTGAGTTTTAAAAACCAGCAAGGCTTTTCTCCGGGTTTCTATGTTCAGACACATGTGTCTGAATCAAGGGATTTTTTTTCCCTTTCTCCTTATATTTAACCAGAATTATCTTTTATTCAGCTTGTTCTCACAGTGTTTTGTCCTTTACTGTGCACCTCTAAGAGTAGCCTTGCTCTTTCATCTCCACAGCTCACTCTTAAATATCTGAAGACAAAAGGCTCCTCCTCCTCATTCTGCTCTCACAGCTGAATAAACAAGTCCCCTCAGCCTCTCCCTATATTTCTTAAATCCTTCTGTTTTCTTGGCCTATTGGGTTGCATTTTTGCAATTTAGATATAAGGCAACCCTTTATTATTGGGAAATTCTAGTAGAATATCAGAATAAAAGGAAAAAAATAATTGTGTTGCTTCCAGGCTAAAATCATCTGAATTTCACCCCAGACTGGATACTTTATCTTTGGAATAATGTGCAGTAACAAGCTGTGGAAATGTATTTTGCAGTGTTCACCTTTGCTTCTGTGCCAGCTGTCTCCTAATTTTGCCATAACTCTTTTCAGTGCTTTGATTTCTATTACTGTGAAGCCTTTATTCTCTTCATTTCTTCTTCTAGATAGTTTGGAATACTGGATCAAAGGTTATAAACTCAATATAAAAATATCTTGCAAGATTTTTATATGTTTCAATAATTTACTATTATCATAAAAATGAGATATTATCTACAAAAATAACATTTAAAACAGAAGCAAAGACAAAAGAATATTGAAACCACTATAATTCACCCAGTGATGCTATTTCAATAAATCAGCTGATCTGCACAATAAACATGGAATATAAAACAGATGTTTTATCCATCACTTCAGATCTCTAAGACTAGCTGATCAAAACCTCAATGTAGTTTTGAATTTTGCTATTATTTTCTGTCTTAAGTACTGACAATAAAGCACTGAATGTGAATATAGAACATCCAAAATCAAGGCAATGAGCAAATGTCTCAGAGGCATTTCTAGAAAATAAGTTGGATTTTAGGTCATATCTAATGCTTTAGTTTACTGTGACTGTGCTAAAGGTAGCATACCTGGCCCTGTCCAGATGTCCCTCTGCACTAGAGAATCCTTGGTTGATGAAGAATGATTGAGGAGACACTTTTAATTAGACATTCCCCATGAGAGGGAGGATGATTGTCCCTAAAAGCAGGAAATTCCAGCTGTCATCATGAAGGGATCATTTGCGAAAAAGCACATATTAGACAGCTGTTAAAATCCAATTTCATTTCTGAGCTGCATTATTAATATCTTTGCAAAATAATTAATGATTTAGCCCATTCTCTTTATGCAAACTTGTATTTGAGTAATGACCCAGAGTGCTGCCACCTGAGCTCAAAGAAATAGACAACAAAAAGCACTCAAAAAACAGGTTTGGAAGGAAGTTACGGGAGAACTATTTGTGATGTGAGACATCACTCTTCTGGAAAGTCGAATTTGCTGGGGCAAATTTCCATGGCTCTGCTTGATTTGTGCTGCACCCTCCTCAGAAACATCACCCACTCTCACAAAACCACTTTTGAGCCATCAGGAAATTGCAGTTAGAGAAATAGAAGGAAGTTAAGAAATTCATGCAAAAGTCCTTGACCTGTAGAAAGTCATTGGTGTTGCTGTAATGGCAGCAGAGTGATCATAATGGTAAGTTTCAGTAGAGAGATCCATGAGGAAACGTTGGAAAATTGATAAGTATTGAAAATCACTAGGTATAAAATATCGTACTTCCTTCAAAGCAAAGCCACAGCACACTATGAAAGAAATTCCAATTATTGCATCTAATTACAATGAAGTGTAAATCACCGTGGGGTTTTATTTCTAAATCCAAACTCAAATAAAAAGAATAATTAACATCTACACAGGATATTCTGGTTCAGCCTACCTGTAATATTGCATTGATTTCCAGAGTGTTATAGAGCCTGACAGAATTTATTGCTCAATAAGAAGCTTAAAGAGTAGAAACTGAAAATATGAGGCCTAACAATATTTGTGAAATGTCCCATTTATGTGTGGCTTTATCCAAAGATTTTTCTCTAATATTTCTTCCCAATAATATTAAGGTTTTGAATCAGCAATGCACCTAGAAGCAATTTTAAAACGTTTTCGCATCTTGGGGATGTATTTTAGCTTGCATTTCTGCATTTTACTGAATCAAAAAAAATTACAGGACTATTTAAAAATGCGTAAAGTTATGAAGTGGTCAGAGTCCTTTGAGGTACCATGGAGATATTAGGATGTATGTCAAATAAAATTTATAGAAGAAGGAAAATAGGCTGAATATAGAAAAAGAACATGAAAAAGAAAAAAAAACCCCAAACCAACAAACAAACAACTTAATAATTGATAATCTGTAAATCAGGATATTAAAGACCTGAAAAATATTTTATTCTGTCTTGAAAAGTAATGATCTAATGCTAAGTATTTTCTTTCCTTCAGTTGCAAATTACATATAATTAGATGTAGTGATATATATCTTATGATAGACAACATCTAATTCATACATGTTAATATTAATTAAATACAATCTGCTGTATTCTGGAATTTACTCTGAAGGCTGAATACTAATGGAAGACTAAAGGGCACAGATCTGTGAGGTTGCATTAAGACCCCTTGTAAAGTTAAGGAAGGGTAAATTTTGGACACTGAAACACTGAATATTGAGTCAATCTAATACAAATCTTCCTAACCTGATGCAGCTCCATCTCAGAAATAAATGATTATAGCTGCTAGATAGTGGTTTTCGTGCCCCAACTACTCTGAGAAGACTTCACTGCTAAAATTGTTGGTATTCTCCTAATTTCCATATACCTTTAGAGTTAGAATTACTGACAGCTAAGCACTAGTCAGTGATGCCTTGGGGCTTCCTGAAAGGCACCAGAAGCTAAACCATACTCAGCCTTCTCAAAAATTATTTTCTGTAGTTGTTTATGCTTCCCTTCTCTGTCTAGATTATCATAGATACTCCTTGTATGAATGTACAGTAAGCAAGCAGGTTTTGTGGTAAGATTTTTAGAGGTAAATTATAGTGGGGTCTGTGAACCCAAGTAAAAATGACTGGTGTAGTGTAAAATTAGGATTCTAAGTGATTAACACAATAGAAAAGTTCTGCCCTATAACTCTTCAATGACCTTCAGCTCTGATATGTAAATGTGTAGCAAAGCAGATCAAGGAGAATTTGTACAGCAGAGGTGGAAATTCTCTTTTACATCGAACATATAAATTATTCAAGCATTGCTTATATCTGTATTTACCACTCAGTTGTCTCAGCCCTTTGACCCCAGAGGTTTTGTTTTCTAATTCTTTGTAATGCATTGCTTTTTCTTCCTGATGTAGCAAGGAGAAACAATACCCCTGTTTCCAAAAGCCATGTGCATTTCATATTCTGAATTCTCTGCAATTTGTCACTGAAGTTTAATGATGATTTTACTGCATTAAAAACCTCTGATTTTGGATAATTGAAAAAAGAAAAATCCTTTTCTTACTTCTCCTTCCATTTGTATCAAAACAAGATCCCTGTTCAGTCAAGTACATAAATATATATGTAATTTTACACACTTGAGTGCTTATGCTAACATAATTTACCATTCTTTAAGGATGGTGCAGAAAACAGTAGGACTCGACTTCTTTTTTGATGAAGTTGTGGCTGTTCCATCCTTGAAAATGTTCAAGGCCAAGTTGGATGGGGCTTTGAACATGACAGGGAGGTTGAAACTAGAGGATCTTTAAGGTCTCTTCCAACCCAAAACATTTTAGGATTCTTTGACATAATTCTATAGTTTGATTTTTTCTAGCAGATTAGTCAGACATAAATCCCCAGAGCAGCTCAGCAAGTTTGGTGTCTTCTTATGGCTCCCTACTGTCTTAAGGAGCCCTGCAACACTGACATGTGCATTAGATCATGTAGTCACTGACTTGAAGGTGATATGAAAAAGCAGTCTCAGGCAAAGTTGTGACATGGAGGCATTTGAATGAATCTGTGGACACTCCCACTGTATTGAAGCCAAGAAACTTCTATTCAAATCCATATTTTACTATAACAAAATGTTAACTAGATGGGTGCAAGAAGATAAACTGCTAGATTAAAATAAATACAAGCAATAGAATCTGTGCATAGAACCAAATCCCAATTTCATTAAAGTGACCAGGAAAATATTGCCTCTTTCACAATCAGGATGTGGTCTGGGCTGAATTTCGATACCAATATTCTGCCTAAGCAGAGCAACAGCCACTTAAATGCATTGTAATATTAAAAATACCCTCACTTCTATGGTGATTTAAATCTTACATAGAAATGTGTTCAGCAAAAACATGAGTTCAGTTAAACAGTTATTCCAACTCCTTTATCACCAGTGATAGAAAAATAATAATCAGGAAGTAGAAACAAAGGTAAAGCCAAGTTGCTAAGAAGTCAAACCAAACAAAATAATGATGTTTTTTGTGGCTGTATTTTCTTCATATTTTCTACTAATAAATTTTATTATCCATAAAAAACAGTAATTCTGAAGAAAAAAATAAATATTTTGAAGATGTTTCCATAAATATCCACCACACAGAATGTTTCATGCTGCTACTTCTTGCCCTGGTGGCGTATGCTTTCACAAACAACTGTGTATTAGTATAATGCTGGAGGAAAAAGGATTTAAGCTTCCTCAGTTACCCTGAAGGGCAAAAATAGGAAGGAATTCACATGGCTTTCCCATAAGTTGTTGTGGTTTTAGGAAAGGTATTCCCCAATTTAGTGTTCTCACTGAAGCACCCCAATCCATGTGCTGCTCACTCACTCCCCCATCCTCCCCTCCCTACCCCCTCTTGCAGGATGGAGATGAGAGTTGGAGGCACAAAAAGCAATTAAAGTAACAGCAACAATACTAATGACAGAGAGTACAAGAAAGAGGTGAATGATTCACACATAAACCCCCAATGATACCCGACCACCCCCTCCACTGTGCTACACAACACAGAAGGACTCTTTCCCCCATCCCCGGAAAATGATGTGAGGGAGTATGGAATGTAGAATAACCTCCAGGCCTTAGCCATGCCCCATCCTGGCTACCACAAAAATTAACCCTGCCCTGGCCAGAACCAGGAGGTGATTTATGTAATAACTCATAAATATGCATAAACACACACAGTGAAATGAACACAAAGTACAGAAGGACAGGCAATAAATAAAGGAAAATAAAAACCTGCTTAGTGTCATCCCAAGCACAAGTACAGGCTGGGCAGAGAGCAGACTGAGAGCAGCATGAATCGAACAACCTCCTCCTAGACCTGATGAGCAGACCTGGGCATAACACCAGTTCATGTTTTTTAATAAAACAGTGTGCTAAGTACAACCTCCATTCCTCATGTAACCTAATTGAAGCTAATAATAAGATTAAAGCAAGCATGTATTTTCTTCACAGTGTCTTGGCTTTTTGCAGTACCTTAGTTTTCTACATAATTTTGTAATTTATTCTATAAATCCATGACAGGCTTAGTAATTGGAAATGAGGACATTATTATGACTATTTCTGTAACAAAAACCTTTAAAATAAAACAGGTAAGAGGGCAAAACAAAACTGGCAGATGATTGTTGCAGATAATTGTTGAAGCTGGACCATAATATCTACTGATACCTCTTGTGATGTTATTAATTCCATCACTATAATTCTACTGATATGATTAGCTATTTGTGCTTTCACTAGGAAATTTAAGAAGAAGGAGGTCATCCCTCAAATATTTCCTTTCTTATTATAGACTGCATAGACAATCCAGGATTTACGGAGTCTCTAGGGCTTTGAGGCAGTAGTTACTGATGGATGAAATGCTTTGTGTATTGGAAAGGGAAGGGAAACAGACAAAACAGAGCAACTCATTTCTGCACAGTCTCTTGAGTGGAAAACATAAATGTCTGGTTATTATTTCTGATTTGCTTTCAACTCTTCAACTCAAGTTTAAAGATGCTACAGAAAGATTAAGCCTTAGAATTTTCTGTCTCAAATGTTATAGATGTAAATGTATTTCATTAAAGGACAAGTGTGTTTAAATAGGAAAAGCAATCAAGTTAAATTTCAGCTCGTAGACATCAATAGAAGCTTTTTCATTGCTTTCAGTGGAGGCAGCTTTTCACTGAGACATTTCATTTAAAAATCAAGTCAAAACTACTTCCTTTTTCCTCACATCTCTATATTCCAGATTTAAAAACAAACAAAAAAAATCGCTGAAGCTTGCTGAACAAAAAAAGGAAAAAAAAATTCCAAATGAATCTTATTGTTTAGCTGTGGCCGTGATACAGAAAAATGGGTTTGGAAATTTCCTTTCATGTGAGCACTGCTTTTCGATGCTGCCCCTAGATGGCACTGATACAAATCATCTTGCAAGCCAACCAAACACACACTCAGTTCAACCTAGGAAAAATACTGTTTATCAGTTGTGGTGAAGTTTACACCAACACACATCTTGTTCTTTACGTAGAAGTCTATCCCTAATGTGGTGGGCTGTTTTAATAGTATGCAACTAGCGTGCAAAAGTCATATTCATAAAAATTATGATGTCAAACTTCACACCACAAATGTGAAAATGTCTGCATCATCTTATGAAACACATTTAGTAGTACAGGATGTTTGTGAAGCATAATTGGCTAAAAGATACCATTTCAGCTTTTCCAAAGATAGGATTGACCTCACATAGCTTGAAGGGTGGGATTCAGGTCTGTACCTCAGAGTGTATATATACATGTATATATGAACTATGTGCACCTGTCTTTCAGCTACCGCTCCAATGGGATGAAAATTTCTTGTATTCTGTGACCTCTATGAGAATATCTCAGGTGTATCAGGATATCTCAAATGGTACAAGAAGCCTGTATTTAGACAGCTGAATCCTGATCCTGACATTAGGTTGGATGAATTCCATGTGTAATTTGAGTGATGAACAGAATAACCAAAATTATGCTGGAGAGATTGGAAATTGATTGCATAAGATAGCAAAAAATGTGCTCTTGTCTATCCTAAAAGCAAAGTACTTCCTATTTGATGGAAACACATTGTACAACAATACAAAGCCATCAACTTTGATTGTCTCTCTACCTTTTTCCCACTTCCTGAACTATAAGAATCAAGTTCCAGGGACAAACTGACTTTAAAACCTAGCTATTAAATTTGCCTGCAATTATATGGAGGGGGAATAGAACACAAAGAGATCAAACTATAAACATGTTCCCTGTAGAGAAGTTTAAGATAGGACATTGTCACTCTCAGAGAAATTTAAAGATAGAAGAGATCTGCATTGCAGAAAGTAATGCCTTTTCCATGGTTGGCCATTGGATTAGGCAACAAATAAAGTGTAAAGGAAGGGGTGTGCTAGCATTTTCCAGCAATAGGAAATGATGAAATATCTTGTGCCTACCCTAGAAAATGGCTGATGTTGTCTTTGGACACCATAAATTTGTATCAGAAAGAGTCACTCAGGGAAAGTCCAGCTGATAAATTATTCACCTGCATACAGTGAATGCAAAACAAATAGATAACATTCTCCATTTTCAGCTACAGAGTTTTTATAGTAATTTTGCCTGCATGTACTTACACAAGATCTGGGGGGAAAAACTGTTCACTGAATTTATGGCAACATAAGAACCATCATCCACCAGATCTTTATTTTATACCATTGTGTCAGAACACCAGAGGCTTTAAGTCATAGTCGTCATCAGCATCTTAGAGTCCCTGACAGGCTTCTCTGTTCTTCCTCTACTGACATTTTGACATTTTGGAATTTTTGTTTTGATCTGTGAGAGTGTAGGTGAATGTGTAGCTCATGTGTAAGTCATGAGACAAGACAGAACAGCAAGAGCAAAGGCCAACAGTGATATCAGAGAGTTGCCCCCTCCCTCTAATCTATAAATGCATAAAACAGTCTGGAGATGAATAGGTAACATACCTATTATAACAAATACAAAAATGTACCAATAGCTACTACATACATGCCCAGATAAGTCCATTTCCTATATAAATGGGAAATTAAAAAAAAAAAAAGAACAAAACAAAAAAACCCAAACGAACCCGAAACAAAAAAACAGATCAAAACCAGATAACATTAAAAAACACAGATTTTTTTTTTTCATGGTAATCATATTAAAAGAAAGAGGAACAATATAAAGATAAAAACTGGTTTGGGAAGTAGATTCAAACGGTCTGAACACCTTATGCCTAAGAAAAAATACAAGTGGCATTAGGTACTAAAGGAAAGAAAAATTATAAGAAATCCATGAAAACACCCTATTTTTACAGACTGAACTAAAAGAAAACTAATAGAGATACAGGCCATGCCCAGCAAACCCACCCATATGAATATGAATCCATTTCAGAAAAAAAATAAAATATTTAAGGTGTCTGTAAAGTTCTATTACTTTTCTGTATGTCCTGTTGAAATTTCCATGATTTTAGCATTTTTATCTTTCCTTGTTCTTTAATTTGCCATGAAAAACCTGTTGCCCCATGTAGAATTCAAGTGAAAGACAGGAGGCTATAAGTAAAAGTGACAGGGGCATGCCAAAACTCAAAAGATACTTCATACAGCACCCAGACAAAGGTTTCTAAAGCATTTTCTAAAGGCTAACCTGTCTCTACTCCGTTATTCCACAATGCCTATAATGTGATCCAAAGGAAGGTCATCCTAGTTGAGCAAAGGGCAGCATACCACAAATATTTCTTTGCAGCCTGATGGATCAGAAATAGATCAGAAATGTTTTCCATGTATCACAGACTCTTAGACAGGTTTAGGTTATAAGGGACCCTAAAGTTCACTTAGTTCCAAATCCCCTGTCATGAGACTCTTTCCAGTAGACCAGAATCCTCAGAGTCCCATCCAATCTGGCCATGAACATTTCCAGAGGTGGGGCTGCCATGACATGTATCACCTTTACAGGATCTATTGTGTGAGATTAGGATGCACAGAGTATAAACTTTGTATTTACCTCCAAGGCCACGCAGTATTACAGCTGTCCTCAGGGAATCTCAGTGAAGAACATGGAGAAGTTTTCCTGTGTATGACTTGGTGCAGGCTGAACTTGTGTGAGTCAGAGCACAAACACCAGCAAGAACATAACTTTCACTGAGCAGTTTAACAGAGGTTAACATTTCCAGCACACAACCCAATGTTACTGCTATTGCTTTAAGAAAACATTACTCAAAAGAAAACTCAGCCCAGCTTCCAGTTAATCCATAACAGTGCAGAGATGCAGACCACCCCCCTTCTTCAAGCTCCCTTCAAAATGCAAAACACTGCCTATTCTGACTATATAAAAAAATGTGGTTGAGTTACAGCCTTTAGGACTATACAAAGCTTCAGGTCAGAGACTCTTCTTGCCCTGTGTTATGGTTTCATTTGGGGTCAGCATTGAATATCTAGAGAGGAGTAAAAGGAATAAGTCTATTATAAAGAGATCTTTTTCTGTACCTCTCAAATTCTGTGCATCAATAGCTTTTATGATTTCCCAGGAAAGAGATGAGGCCAATTATAAGAATAACTGACAGTTTCAGATATTTTTGTCTTCTAGGTCTCTGGCACAGATTATAGCTAATATTAGCAATACAACAGAAATAAATGCAGCAAATAAATTAATTAAATGTACTGAATGTCCACTTCCCATCATTAAGAAATCTGTCTTCCCATATTACTTTTTGAGGTTACAGGAATCCTTTTTTTCACACTTCCAGTTTTGAGGCTTAAGTGTGACTTTGATTCTTTATTAATGATTGGAAAAAGAATATTGCACACTTGGGAAGAGCCTCGAAAGGAAGAGTGTTTGTGAAGGCATGGATAAAAGAAAGAAAATTTTCCGGGTGTGACTGGCAGAAGATTTTGACAGCCAGCTACAAATATTATTTCAGATTCAAATACCTTGCATCACCCCACACTGTGCAACACTGATCAGATGAACCTCTGCCTCCACAGCTGTAATTTCTTTTTGGTGGTTAGGATTATTAAGCAGTTGTCTTACCTTCCCGTATTAGCTGCCAAGGCTGAAAATAACTCCTATGAGTCATACAGCTGGCACTTCAGTACCTGCATAATCAGTTTCCACAATGCTACTAACCAAGTACAGACACCTAAAGACAGGTTCATGAGCTGTTGGCTTTCGAAGACAAAAAAAAAAAAAAAAGGAAATGAAAAAATCTATTTCCAAATGTTGTTGCAAAGCTGTACACAATTCTTTTTACAGAAAGCCCACCTAGGCTAAGGTGAGATTAAGATACTCAGTCTTATGATATCTCTTCACTCTGAGTACAGATATACATGGTATGTTAAGTTCAGAGCCAGGAGTACAGTTTTAGCATAACACACTAATGATGGACTAATGATGGAGTTTGTGATGTGAAAACATTTATAAAATAAAATCAAATTGTTACACTTGGTGTTTGTAGAGTACAAAGAAAAATACATTAGATTTTATAGTAATGGGGCCAGACTTTTTAAATGTAGCCATCTAAATTGCACATTACGCTAAAAAAAACCATTTCATTTATTCAATCTGAATAAATGTGTACTGCTTAAAGACTTATTTAGATATGCATAGGTTTTTTTAGGATTCTACATGTTACTGGCTCAGAAGATATCTGAACATATCATCTGCCTTGGTGCTATACTGTCCTTATCCTCTGCTACATGTTGGAGGATATTGGCATAACTACTCTTTGTTCTGCTGCCTCCCCTCTGAGAAGAACATATGAACCACTAAACCACTTAAGTGGGAACCCTGAAGTTCAGACGGACCTATGACAGTAAGAAGGAAAGAATAATTCCTCTAGCTCATATGGTACATTTAGAACAAAATGTGCTTTTTCTCCCTTGAGCTCCAAATGAATGCTCTGTGTTAATGGGCTGAATGTTCCTCTTCATCTTATATTCCTGGGAGACCATGAGAAGGCTAGAACTGAGTACCAGAAGACAACTGGGACTTCCAGTCTGTCCAGTCATGTTGCAGAAGGTGTGACAAGAAATAGGAACTCCAAATTTGTTATCTATCCAAATCAAGAAACTATCTAATAGCTAGAGTCCCAGTACCCCATTGGCTTATATAATATGAAAATCAGATCGCCAAAGTTGCAGCAAAGGACATCAAGAGTCTCATGCAATTTAGAATAATAAGGTGGCTTCAATGCATGAGTGTATAAGATCCTGCTGCTTTAACTCAGAAAAATTACGCCTATTTAGTATGGCTGTAAAAAAAAACAAAAAAATCACTTTAGATAGAAGGAAGCTAGAAAAACTCTCAAGAGTTAACAAGATATTCTAGAAAGTCCAGATTGAAATACCTCATAGACAATTCATAACATTGCTGCTCAAATCTTTTGTTTAATTTGTTAGTTGAAAGTTGCAAATTACTCCAAAAATAGAGTCATAGAGGTTATCAATAGAAAACTGGAATAAGTAGAAAATCAGGTATATTTGTTGTGGTCAAAGCCTTCCAGGAAAAAAAAAATAGAAAAAGAATGATTTAGCAGCACTTCCTAAGGAGACAATGGAAATGCATTCAGGTAGTACAGTGTAACAATAGCTTTAAAGGCCAATAGCTTAACATACTGAATGTCACTTTACACTGATATTTTAATATCCAATTTGCTTGACCTCTTGCTTACTTATTAAACTGAGGTATGTTAAAAGAAGTGTCACATTTTCAGTCATATGTCACTCATATAAATCTACTTGTTAAGCTACATTATAATTCTGAAATATATCCACAATAGCATTAAGCATGTAAATAGGTTGCTTGTCTGTGACTAGGGTCAACGGGCATTCAAAAAATACCTTGTTAATGTTATTTTGGACTTACTGTTTTCTGAAATTTATGTGTTCTGAGATAGTTAGCATTTTTTAGTCAACAAATATATTCTAAAAGCAGCTGCTAGTACATATTTGATAGAAACAATGATGATTCATTTTCCTTGTGATGGACTCACAAAAGGGCTAACCTCAATTAAAAGTGTGAGCTTCTAAAACAATATTGAAGGAGACATTAGGAAGGCAAATCCATAACTGTGAACACCCATTCTGAACACACTGCTTTACCTCACATAGCTCCAGCAAGGTGTACAAGAAGACATACTTTGACAACTTTCTGACTTTCTGTTCCCAAGCTTACATTTAGTGATATGTGTACCAGCCTCACTCAGGACCTTCAGCCACCACTCTACACAGGCTCCCTGGTCCCTTTCTGAGCTATGCCATTAGTGTGCCTGTCTTCAGCCCTGTCCTGGCTGGACCTTGGACCTGTATTTTAGGTCGTTTATCTCCAGTCATGTCTTCAGTCCCCTATCCTGTCATTTCTGACAACTTCCTAGAAAGACTTTGGACCTAGTTGTAATTAGGCATATATATTACAGAATCATAGAATCACAGAATATGCTGAGTTGGAAGGGACCCACAAGGATTATCCAGTCCAGCTGCTGGCCACGCACAAGACCCTCCACAAGGCCAACACCATGTGCCTGAGAGTATCATCCAAATGCTTCTTGAACTCTGTCAGGTTTGGTGCTGTGAGCACTTCCCTCTGGAGCCTGTTCCAGTGCCCAATTACCCTTTAGGTGAAGAACCTTTTTCTAACATCCAACATATATCTCCCCTGACACAATTTCAGGCCATTCCCTCAGGTCCTGTCATTGGTCACCACAGAGAAGGGATCAGTGCCTGTCCCTCCTCTTCCCCTCATGAGGAAGTNCAACTTGCTGTCAACCAGGACTGCCAAGCCCCTTTCTGTGGCATTGCTTTCCAACATCTCATTTCCAAGTTTCTACATACATCCAGGGTTGCCCCATCCCAGGTGCAGAATCCGGCACTTTCACTTGTTGAACTTCATATGGTTGGTGGTTGCCCAGTCCTATAATTTGTCAAAATCTCTCTGCAGGGCCTCTTTTCCTTCAAGAGAGTGAATGTCTCCTCCCATTTTTGTGTCATCTACAAGCTTGCTTACTATCCTTTCAAGTCCTGAGTCCAAATAAATTATGAAGACATTGAAGAGCACAGGACCTAAGATGGAGCCCTGTGGAACTCCATTAGTGATAGGTTGCCAGTCTGATGTTCCCCCATTCACTATTGCCCTCTGTGCTCGACCCACGAGCCAATTGCTCATGATGTGTTTATCCAGCTGTGGGCTGGGCATTTTGTCCAGAAGGATCCTGTGAGAGACAGTATTGAAAACTTTATGTCTATATGTCATAAAGGCTCTGTTGAGCCTGACAACCCATAACAGAGTTCTAAAAGGCTTTTCTTACAATCTTTTTGTACAAATACGGATCCTCCCACTGCCATCCAGGTTTCCAGTTTTACTTGTACCCCTCACTACATTGACAGTCTTGTAGGTGAGCACAAAATGCAAGAGTACTGCATTTATTTATGCTCTTCATCTGGGAATATTATGTGACAAGTGGAAGGGATGAAATCTTCCCACTACGTGCCCTCCACTGAAGCAGTCTAGTTTGTGTGCAGCTCTTTGTTATAAGGCAAAACATGCTGGATTTACTGTATTGTAATTTTTGTTGACCATCTCCTAATCTTACAATGTGTTAACTATAATTTTTGAATTAATTATTTTTGAATACTTTGAATCCTATGCAAATTCTCTGCAAAATTATTCATGTCAATATGCAAAGGCTTGAGGCTTTTTCTCCGACTCTCTATGCTTTGGAAAAAGGTTGAATGTAGCATTTAAATCATTGCACTGATTGAAAAAAGATGTTTGGTCCTTTTTAACTTCAGCTATTTACATGCCACCAAACAGGTACAGCGGCCATTGTGCACCTAGAAGACACTCTGGTTTTTGAGAAACTGTGGTTTTGTTGGCCAGACCAGTGCTCCTCATAACCATGGAACAAACTGAAGCAGTAATACACGATTCACAGTTGGGATATTTAGCTACATTTTTATATAATTTCTTCTTAAACTGTTAGATATATTTTTTTAAATAAAATACTGTGGTTCTACAAATACATATATGTGTACATATCAGTCTCTTTGCAGAAGAAAAACACACAATATATCCATTAAAAAAAAAAAAAGAAGAAAATATATATTTCATAGAACCATAGAGTGGTTTAGGTTGGAAGGGACCTTAAATACTATCTAGTTCCAATCCCCTACCATGTGCATGCACACCTTCCACTAGACCAGGTTGCTCAAAGCCCCATCCAACTTGGGCTTGAACACTTCTGGGGTAGGACATCTACAGCTTCTCTGGGCAACTGTTCCAGTGCCTCGCCACCCTCACAGGAAAGAATTTCTTCCAAATATTCACAATGTTAGGAAATGTCCACAGGGCTCTCTGGGTCTTGAGGGAAATTACAGAGAGAGACAAGATGATTTAATAAGTTTAAATTCAGCATCATACTATGCGGTCAGAGGGATGAAGTAAAAGATAACATCCCATTTCAAAGCTTGATGCTTCTGTTTTCCAGCTGGAGCAGTATTATTTTGTGTTTTGTTTTGTTTTGTTTTTTGTTTGTTTGTTTGGTTTTGGTTTTTTTATATATCTTCAGATATAATTGAAGGGATGGAAAATTTTTCTGCATGGCTTTCTGCTTTTTCTCTTGTATTCATTAATTTATCTTACCTCCAGGGGCTATCAAAGAGTAGTTAGAACTGAGATCTAATAAAAGACCCCTGGAAAGTTCTCGTATTTCCTAACAAAACTGTACAAATGTTTTCTTATGCATCTTTTTTCCTATAATAACTCCATTTATTCTTTTCACCATCAGTGATATACATTATCAGTTAATATCCCGTGTGCCTTTTGGTCAGTCAGACATCAGGCTGGGATAAATGAACGCCATAACCATATGTTAGGAAACATTCAAACATAAAAAGATGCCCAAAACCATTCCATCCTCCATCCCTTTCCTTTTCCTTTCCATCTGCACTTCTCAAAGCAAACATGTTGAAAAAATCTTTCTCCGGGACGTATGGTGTCTCAAAGGTTCAGAAGGCCTGAAAACTACAATCAGCATTTGGCTTTCATGAACCCCTAGAGAGCCCTTTCTGTCACACATCAAATGCACAACAAATAAGACAATCTCTGGTCTTAGCATAGTCTTTGTGGAGGTGACAGTTCTATTGCAATGGTGTCAGGCACCCAGCAGGTATATTCTCCCTAGAAGTGCAATTTGAATTCTCTCTTGGTAGAAATCAGCATTGTTTTATTCTGACTTCAGTGGAGCTATTCCTGATGACAGCTGCTCAGCTTCTGGCTGGTGCTTTCCAATTGCTTGATTTTATGGTAACTTCTAATTCAGAGAGGTACATGGATAGTCCCAGATTGCAGAGCTTTCCCTTTAATTTCAGTACATCTTTTAGTAAATCTAAATAAGGTGTGTGGAAAAACATGTATTTGATACTCAACATTGCTGTCCTGCAGATTTCCATAGGAACACAATGCAGTTATCTCCCTAGGTAGTCATTTGATAAAGTTATGAAGCAATACACCCTAGAAATATATTTTTCTGTCATATTTATAGCAATTATGTCAAATAGTGAATTTAAATAATTTGAGCTGATTACTGCTGGTTTGTGAAAACACACAGTTTGATGTATTCGCAAGTTTCAATTACTGTATGTGGAATGTAATTATGTGGAGTACAAAGCTCCAGGGGAAGCTGTGTTTGTTAAATACACCTTGTCTGAAATGCAATGATCTTTACTCTTTTTTAGTTTTTTTTTCCAGAATTTGAAAATATCATAAATCTTGTCAGTGGCTGATCATTTGGCAGATTGCACTTTTAAAAGCTGCATAGACAGAGTATAAAGAAAAAAAATCATCACAATCTCAGCAACCTATGTGCAATGCGATCATATAAATGGAGTAACTTTAATTTTCTTTTACATTTTTCTGGTCACTGTTTAAGACCCCCTGAATACTGTTTTTACTGAGTGAAAGCTTAGAGTACAAAATAAGTCTTTGCAACAAGAAATTTGATAATGGTAATTTATGAACTGATTTTTATGGTGTTTTCTAAGAGCCATTTTCTTAAAGTTATCATACCACTTTTAGTGGCCAACTGTTTTATGACAAAAAAGACGAATGACCATCTGACCAGCAAGTCCTGCCACCTGTGATTGCAGGAAGCATACAGCAAATACACTACATCATATCCCCCCATATCCCACAGCTGAGACCTTCCTAGAGAATTCTGGTTATGATGTACTCCAGAAAAGGAGCAGGAGGGCTGAGGACTGTGGAAAGTCAGCGTTTTGCCGTGGTACTGATCCCAGTGTTTATAACAGCTTTCTCTTTTGTCCTTGTGAGATATTTCTTGTTAGCCCCAGAACCACAAACACTGGCATCAGTGGTTTTATTTCTGTGAGCTCTGCAGCTTCATCCACAGAACTTCCCATATGGAAATGCTGATTAAAATTTATATTATGCTTTTAAATACACAGAGTTTCAGAGCTGTTAAATTTGATCATCTCTAAAGCATCTGTGTATTTAATTTGTATCTCAGAAAAACAGATCGACATTAAAATCCATTTTATTTGGGTTGCTGTGATAACCCCAAATAACCCTAAATTCCTTCTGTTCATATTTACTCACATTCATGGCTTTGGAAACTCCTTATCCTTCTTTATGCCTTTATTTTCCTTTCTAGTGAAGCTGGTTTTATATTCAGCATGGGATGCAGATCTGTTTATTTTTGACAATTTGTGCACCAGACATGGAAGAACAATCACATTTGTGATTGTTCTTTTTCCTTAAGCAACTACATGTTGTTTCTATTGTGTCATTTATCAAAATAATTCTAATTATTATCATTACAATTTCAAATTTCCTTCTTCCTAAAGAGCTGAAAAGTACAGTTTTGACAGTGGTTACATGTGAACTTCCGCTTTAAAGGACAAGTAAAAGCCTTTTTTAGTTTCCGGAAAAATATGATTTTCAATCACAAAATAGCATAATTTATGTTCAATTAACTGAAACTGTGCAGGATAAGAAGGAAAAGTTTGGGTTTTTATTTGCGTGTTTTAAATAAATTACATAATACCTGTGTGTATTCAATTACAATTTTGCATTGACACAAGGCAGCACCTTCCCATTGACCTTGATGACTAAACATTTTATTGTTTAGCTATCATGCATTCCTAAAAACGGATAAGGGTGACATGTTATTTCCTGATGTGACTGTGGTACCCCAGCATAATTTCTGAAAGAATGTTGATCTCATATTCTACTCACATTGGTGTAATGCTGTGAAAAAGATCATCAGAACAGAAAATCAAAAACGAAAAAGTGAAATCTACAGTAATACCATTTAGTTCCCAAAGCCTTTGAATTATATGAAAATAATGGCTAGAAATGATGTCTTCCATATTGACCATTTTTTACATAATGACTTAGATTATTGCCATTTCTTTTAACTTATTTGCATGAATTTCTTGAAAGGTGGAGTCTATATAAATGAAAATGTATTTCTTTTCCGGAAGATATAAGTTTTACATAAAAGAGTAAATTTTACATGAAAGTGTAAGTGTATTTACTTCTTCAGAAGTACAAAATTATTGTGTAAATAGATGAGGAACTGGTGCCACTTTAATTTCACCGGTGTATTAGATCAAATAGTACAATTAGTGCAAATAATTACTTGTGTACCTGATCTTTACATTCATCTTCTCACATGGCAATTTTTTTTTCACTGATTTAAATTTCTGACCAATTACTTGAAAGTTCAGAAATTAATACAAGAGACAAGTGTTTCTGGGTTTCTAAAAAAGCAAATAAAACCAAACTGGTATATGAGAGTAAACAATACAGAAAAAAAATTATGATTGTCATACTGACTACAAATGTGTATATGGCTCAACCACAGTATCTGTGGTTGATATTGGTATTAGCCAAAGAATAATTATCAAAAATAAACATGGATATATATGAAGAAGTGAGTGGTACAAGAAACATAAAGCAGGTCCTCTGCCACAGGGACCTTCGGTGAGACTGAAATAGTTTGGGACAAGAGCAAAACAAAATGTCAGCATATTAGGGAATGTTAGGGCATTGTTGCCTGGGAAGAGATGAGAGGTGTCAGTAATTTCCTGCATCTACTGCGGCCTTCTTGAAATCTGCTGGACCAAAGACTACATCCTAACTTATTTGCCCTCCAAATATTGTTATTGTCTATTGCAGAATTAGTTTTATCATATTCTCCAAGGCAGCACAAATACCAAGTGTGTCCAAAAAACCCCAAAAATTCTTTGCCTTGGGAAAATCTCAGATTCTTTACTGATGAAGAAGGCTGCAGATCAGTACACTGTCAACCATTGTCAATAATCCCAGCAGCAAGGCTCTTGAGACAGTGAGGTACAGATGAAGAAGAGTTTTCATCACTGGACTTCCAGTAGTTATAGACCTATACACGGTACATTTCTAAAAGAAAAACAACCCAGATCAGGTTAATTCAGTCTACCTTGTATTCTTCACTCTTCTGTTAGAAAAGAAGCAGGTTTTCTTTTCAGGGCAGTGGTTCTGACTGCCCTGAAACACCGATTCTTTTGCCCGTAGGGTTAAGTAAAATTTCTTATGTATTTAGTCTGTGCTGTCAGGAGTCCTCTTTTCCTTTTATACGAGCTTTATACGAGCTCATTCTCTTGATGCATGTGGACACAGATCTTAATTCTAATAATTTTGTCTCCTCTCCTGTCTTGAGATCCTTGGTGTCAGCTAGATAGCCTGAATCCTCTGTAATTATTGTTACATCTTGTGGTAGTTGATGTGGAACAACAGCATCAGGTATAACGCTATGAGAAGGTCATATCTTGGCTTTTACTAAAGGTTCTAATGAATTAATCTAGCAACAATATCAAGTACTATGGTAACTGCACCTTTTAATTAACAACAAATGTGCGTTATAATTAATAAATCACCTTAGAGGCATGAATCATTTAATGACTTGAAGGTTAGAGATCAGTATACACAAAAAGAGATGTAGGCATGGAAAACATATGAAAGGTTTAATAAGAGGTAAAATTTTTCACATACGTGAATAAATTAATATTTAACCCCTCTGAGAAAGAAAATAAATTCTGCTACAGGATAAGTGGGCTTTTTATGTATAGTGAATTGATAAACGCCATCTACCTTATTGGATCCTTGGATTAGAGAGTGGTTTTCAAGAGACTTCTGTTCAGCAAAAGATCTGGGGGTACTGGAAATCTAGAACATCTTTAGTGAATATACCTGTTATTAAAATTTCTATTCAAAAATTAAAATTAAAATTGGTTACTGCATCAATTAATAGATGTTCACTACACTTCAAGAATAACAGTTGTTTCATTTTAGATCTCGCTCTGTTTGAATTCAAGCCAAAACCTACTGTAGCCACTAGAAGTTTTGAATTTGCACCATGAACTTTATAGCATGCCCATGAATCATCCTCGTAGGCCTAAAATAATTTAATCTAATTTAAAGCAGCTGAGATGTCCATACTTGGAGCCAAGTTACAAACTGATACAGTGAATGATTTCTTTAAATTATTTTTTATAGTAGAGACATGAGATTTCCAAATAATTCTAATAACAGATATGAATCTCCCACATATCTGTTGTGATATATATGATGTATGAAACTACCTAGATGTTTGCAGTGCTGCTACAAGTCAGTTCAAAGGGAGACATTACTCCATTAACAGATATTACAGTGCAATCACAGGTTATCAAAGAAAGAAAGAAGTTTAACACTTGAAAGAAGGAAGGGATCATTTTTGGTTATTTACTTTAAGTATCAATATCTAACATGATACAACACCATCTGTCAACAAAACATGAGAGCATTTCAAGTGAAGAATTGAAGGGGAAGAAAGGGATTGTCACTACTTTTTCAAAATCTGGCTGCCTCAGTTCAAAGACCAAATTTCTCTGCTAAGTCAAGAGTAGAAAAGCTGAGGTTCTTCACAGGAAGACGATTTAAAATGTTTACAGCAGGAGCCTAGGTCTCCTACATGATCAACAAGGAAATTGTCTCACCCAGGATTTTTCTGTACTCACCTTTACTGGTATCTGTAGCAAATTAAGATTGCAAATCAAGCTTAGTAAAATCACCTCCTTTTTTAGCTATTGAAATTCTAAAAGTATAAACAAAACAAAGAACCAGCTCGAGTCTAGACCAGATCTTATAGTTAAACATTTGATGCTGTGTCCACACTGAGGCCACAGCAGAACAGGAACAGATGTTTCAACTGTACAGGAATTGGAGACAACTGGGAGGTTCCCTTTAAATGTGCATCCTGGTATGAAATAAAATTGGGATTTTAAGTGCTGTAGGTTAATCTGAAACTCTATATTCACCTTGCATGAACTTTGAAACATCTAATGGAAGTGTCTCCAAGTGAAGCCAGTCAGGCAAAGAACTTTTCTGTTTTGTTTTATAAATAACACATCTGAATTGAAAGTTTTTGGTTTGTCATCAAAAAGTGATTATGTTTGATAAGCAAAGTCCAAATCCAATCCTGAAATGCAAATCAATGAACAGGGAGAAAAAGAGTTTTGAAGCCTTTCTATTGTGTTTTAGATAATTTCAGAATTGTGTTTAATATATTTTTTCTAGGGCTAGAGTTTAAAGAGATCCTCTTGTTAATTCTGATTTTGGATGGTTTGCTGGTACATATAATGGCAAATGACCTCTTACTCCATCCTTTGGGCTGAACTTGAACATGGGTTTCAGCATCACAAGTCAGCACCAGACCAAAGACTTTCCACCTTGTCCTGTGGCTAATCTCCCACTTAGTCCCAGAGCCCAATAAGGGATTTTATTCAATTTGACTAAAAGTACCAACCACTAAAAGACAGTGAGCAACAATTCTTGTTATGTTACCTCAAAGCTGCAAGATATCCTCTTCTAGGAAAAGAGGAAACAACCTAAAGTTGCGCCAGAGAAGGTTTAGATTGGATACTAGGAAAAATTTCTTCACAGAAAGAGTGGTCAAGCACTGTAACAGCCTGTCCAGGGCAGTGGTACAATCACTGTCCCTGGAAGTGTTCAAAAAACATGTATATATGGCACTTGGAGACACAGTTTAGTGATGCACTTGGAAGTGATGGGTTAACAGTTGGACTCAATGATCATAAAGGTTTTCTTCGTCCTTAATGAATCTGGGATTCTATGATCTCATGTTTAAAGACTCTGGTAGCAGAGGATCAGCATGTCTCAGCAGCCTCAGAGTAGAGGGGCCTGTCCTGATTTGGACTGTTCTGTGAATAATGTTTCTTCCATAAAGGATGAGTCAGAAGCTAAAATCTGAGTATAGGCAAGCCTGGCCAAACCATTCTTCTTCTTTGAAATAAATATCTTCCAAATTATGCTAATTTATACCAGCCATGACTCTCTGTCTGACATAGGTTTACTCTCTTGATGGGAAATAGTTTTTGATTTTAAGTCTTTGGTGAAAATCAGATCTTATCCTATGCTTGAAAATAGATAATTTCTAAATTCTTCAACACGGAAATGAACATTCACACTTCAGCACTGGGATGGCAATCAAATATGTTTCTATTTAGGATGATCTCTGGCCTGAGATTTTTCACAAATTTTACATCTGGTTCCCGAATGAGCTCAGCTAATAATCAGTGACTTATGAGAAGGCATCAAGAAACATGTCTTTTCAATCTGCCTACAAGGTCAAAAAATTCCAGCAGGATTTAATATATGTACACAAGCTTGATGTATTGAAGTACTGCATTTTCTTTCTACAATGTTAACAGTTTGATGAGAATATCAATTAAACATGACTGTATAGTTAAAATTTCCATCTCTAAATGCAGCTGCAGCAAGTAACTGGACTGCTAATCAAAGCAGTGTTATAATTTAGCAGTGATGAGGAAAGCAGTAGCCGTCAGAAGGGAATGACAGAAAGGAGGCAGCTGCTTTCATATCATTTTAGTGTCCATTTCTTTAATGAGCCTGAGGAGACAATTCCCTGCTGACTATTCATTAATTAATGGAATTTATGAGAGGAGAAGAGCTATCAGTATGCAAACAAGTGGAGAACAGGTGATGACGGTCTATTTGCAGGGAATGAGCATATTGAGGGAAGGAAGTTTTTGAATAAAGCAAATGAACTGAAAGAGATATTTAACAAAATGCTAAGTTCCCAGTTCTTTGACTGGTCAGCAATGAAGTGTGACTTACAGCTTAATGGGCATATATTATTAAACTCAGTTTCTGAAATATTCATGGTCAGATCAGGGAGAAAGAGGGAAGCAGCCCAAAGGACTCAGCAACTGGCTCTTTCCTGTTCAGAGAGACTACCACCATTTTGTCCTGACTTGATTGCATTAATAATACACAGTTGGATAGATCCTACTAGGAGACTGCCTCCTTCCATCTTGGCCTTTCAGTGTTATCCCAGTGTCTTGCCCTTTGTTTGGGAAGTCTGTGATGCCTTGAGTGAGTTTTGTAAGACAAACAAGACCATGAAGATCTCAGAATGCAGAGAAGATTGTGCCAAAATCAACCTGCAGAAATTAATACAGAGAAGACAATATCACAGTGCTGGGCATCAGCCACCCATCTGTCAGGCTGGAGACCCTTTGCATATGTATGGCATCATAGGGTAGCTGAGATTGCACAATTGGATGTAGCCTCATGGTATCAGTTCTCAAAGGGATTCTTTGAGCCTCTTTGCACAACTTGAATTCTTGTAATATTAAACACCCTTCCACCTGATTCCAATTAATTCTCTTTGATCAGAAAATGAAAAGTAGTTGGGTTTAGACACATTTCTACTAAAGAAGACTGCTGATAAAGCTGTTTCTGTCCATTTTCTACCAGGGGGATTGTGTGTAGGATGTGCAAGAAACATAGTGAAGCTCAGCTCTGCAACTGCAAGCTCCTTAAAGACTTGATGTTAGCAGCATGTGTCAGAGCAGCCACAAGCCTGCTGTAAACAGAACAGGCTGAGGCAGCAGATAGTGGACATGCAAGATAGACACCAACCACAGAAGTTCCAAACAGCATCCCATCATGTTTTGGGGATTTACATTATAAAGGCCATAGTGATAATCACACTCACACCATACGACACTCTTAGAAGTCTGTTCCACAGAGTCTTGAATCTCCTGCATATGCAGTACTCACACACAGGGATTTAATTTTTGACACTATATACTACACACAAACTGCTCCACATATGTTCACTGAGTGGGTAGCTGTAGCACATGTTTTTTCTACTAAGGTTTCTAAATGTCAGGGATGTTACACATTTTTCTCAATGGCTCTTCTATCGGGTGGATGATAGAGTAATAAACAAACAACAAAAAGAGTTGAGCAATTTTATCCAAGGTCGTAAGTGATAACAATGCAAAACATATCTGGAATGCATCATAAAAGAAGAAAAGAATGGCATGGTAATTAATATGAGAAAATATAGAATACAGGTAGATCCACTCCCTTTAAACTATAATGCTTTATCAAATTTGCAATATCTTAGGGCTGGGGGGAGGAAGGGGGATTTCAAAAGCTTTATGAAGACTTGGGTAAACAAGAATAAGGCATAGATAATAAGTAAAGTCCTTGATTCTGTCATAAGTATATTGAAAGATAGTCTTAAAATTTGTCTAATAAATATTCTTAGTTTTACTGCATTGCTCAGATTTCTCTGCAGTTTTTTGTAAAGTCTGTAACTCCAGGAGTCATACAGTAACCTCATTTTTATTATAACAGGATTTATAATAGTAATAAATCAAACTAAACTAATTAACCAACCAAAAAACAAACAAACAAACAAACAAATAAACAAACAAAACCAAAAAAACCAAAAACCTGAAGCCCAAACCAAACAAAAAAACACCATCAAACCAAACCAGAAAGATGAAAATTAAAATGTGCATTTTAATGTATTGCCTTAATTTTTTTAAACAAGATCTGAGTTTCTGTTTGATTTATTTTGTATTATAAAGGATAATCTGCTCAATCTTTCTTCCTGACTTGTTGGAGTGACAGTACCACCATTCTGAAAAAAAAGACTGTAGTTACATACCATCTTTCTGCCTGCATGGAATTATTTATTGGCTCCAATCTGGTTCAAGAGTTCAAAATAATTTCAATAAAACATGAAATAAGAGAAAATAATAAATAAGTAAGAAAATTATAGTAGTGTCTGTTTCAGTAAATTCATGCAGCACTGCATGATAGAGTGGAAGCCTGTTTTGTTTCACTGCAAAATATTTCATCAACTTCTAATAACACACAGCTTTCTTGACCCAACTGTTTAATTCATGGGCTTGAACTGTAAATCCCCTAGAGATTAAACCACGTACTGCTAATTATAAACATTTATTCAGATTTTAACCTGGACTTTTCATCTTTGATAGGAAAGGTGGAAAATGTTGAACATTTATCTCCTTTCATGGGCTAGAAATATGTGTCTAATGCTATCTTTAATCCAACCACTAGTGAAAATATCATACATGGGAATGCATATATCTTTTAAGTTTATTGATGTATTATAAGAATGGTGTTTATCAGAAAAGACAAGTGCATTGTCCAAGGCAGCATACACCACATCTTGGGGCCAGGCTGCCAAACCATTACAAAGATTTCCCCATACTCGAGATGGAAAAACTAGCAGAAGTTTAAAATTATGATTTCCAAAAGAACCTCTGACAAATCCATGTACACATCAAATGTATTCTGCACTCCAGTTATAACCAAAACCGTATCATGGCTAATAGATAAGAAAGGAGAAATGCTGTTTTTAAGGAGAGAAGGAAAAAGCAAATTAGTGTTTTCCACTTTTTCCTCTTTTTTCTTTTCTTTTTTTTTAGCATTGAAATCACCAGTTGAGAAGCTCTTTCACACAAGCATGGTCTGACGGTGTTGGGTACCAGAAAATTGACTCTGAGATTATCTCCGTTGGTTAGAGCAAGGTGCTGAAATCATTCAGGTTGCAGGTTTGATGCACATGTTTGCCATTCACCGAAGAGCTGAACTTGATGATCCTTTTGAGTATCTTTCAACTCAGAATATTCTATGATAAGAATCTGGTCATGACAGTAGGAACAGATTAGCTATTGAAATACAAATGGGTGGCAGATATGAAAACCCTGTCCTTCCCTCTCATATATTCAGTGGGTGCACAAGGTACAGACACACCAATACTGGTGAATGTAATGGTGACTTAAACTTGTGAAACCAGTTCACCATATTAAAGCGTAACATTAATAGCTTTGTCTACTCCTTTCATTTGAAAATGCTTTTTTCTCTGACACAACCTACCTCCAATAAATTCTTAATTGATTTTATAGTTAGTTGTACATCAATGTAGATGACAGATGGGTTTAAAATATAAGTAGTTCGTATCTTGTACTCCTACCTTAATAAAGCCAGCAGGATGTCTGAAAAAATCTTCTGACAATGCAGCCAACTTCCTAAGGAAAAAAATAAAATATATATGTATATATATATATATAAAAATAAACACTGTGATCAAAACTATGACTGTGCAATATATGAAGCTAACCAGTCTGCAGAGAACTCCATCTGCCAGCAACATATCAACACATCCTCCTCCCCAATGTTTGGTTAACACCAACTGTAGATGAACATTTAAACTTCTGTTAAATAAATAACCATTTATTGTAATATTTGCTTCAAATATTAAATTTCTTTTGTCCCAGGTGTTAACAGCATATGAAACTTGCCTCCGTATTGCATAAAAAATGCTAAAGGAAATTAATAATGATTGAAATGCTTTCTGGTCTTGTCTTTTAAGATATGACTAATAGAACACTAGTTTCAAAGCAATAGCTGAACTTTCTCTTCAGATTGCTGGAAGATATTTTTTTAGTTCCACAGCTTTTTTCTTCATTACTGAGGGTTATCATTATTTGGTTTTCATATTTAATTGAGACCTGATACTAATGAAACTAAAAATTACAGATTTTAATATAAGTTAAAAGTATTAAAAATTATATTACCTTACTATTCTTCATGCAATTTTAATGCAATCAGTGAAAAATAAAAGCATATCATTTCAAAAGTGAAGAAAAGATTGAATTGTTTACCTTACTACTCAAGTTTTAGTCATAATATAAGAGCAAGGGGAAATTGAATAGATTTAAAGGAAAGAAAATGTAAAGCTTGTTAAGAAACACATATTTCTTCATAAGTTTCTTACTGAGCTTTTAAAACTCATCTCATTGCTACAAGATATCTCTGAAACCATAAGAGGCCAGGAAAGCAGTTAGGAAAGAGGTCTCATGTCCGAATTCACAGAAAAGTGAAAATTCATGTGCTTTAGACCCCGCACCCTGAAAAGTTCTTTCAGTTCTAATCAAAGAACTTCTCACTCAAATTCCTTGCCCTTTGTGTTTTTATGATGAAATGACCAAATGAAGTAGTAAAAGGACAGGTTTGGGTGTTTGTTTTCAGTGATTCAGATATCATTAATTGTTCTGAGAGGAATGAAAAAGCCTAAAAGTAAGAAGCTGAATTATCACTGTTTTACCTTTCAGTTTTAAAAGACTGAAAGCATGAGTCTGTAGGTGCAGTCTGCATTTCAACACAACTGCTCTTCCCACCCCAGTTATTACAGAACAAACACTCAAGTTACTGCAGCCATTTTAAGACCCTTTTAGAATATATTTTCCTAGCAACTAACAGCAGTCTTGACCTTCTCCTCAAGCTGCCCTTTGAGATAGATCTTTCTGTTTCAGATATAAGTTCCTACTTCCCCTTCTGCATCTTTTTGCTTTAATTTTATTGCATAATTCAGAAATACTCTACCAGCACCTTCCTGCACAATCACCCTTGAAAAAATTTCACAGAATCATAGAAGCATAGAATCTTAGAACCATAGAATCATAGACTATGCTGAGTTGGAAGGGACCTATCAGGACCATGAAGTCCAACTCCTTGCCCTACTGCAAGAATCATACCATGTGCCTAAGAGTACTCTGCAAATTATTCTTGAAGTCTGTCAGGCTTGGTGCTGTGACCACTTCCCTGGGGAACCTGTTCCAGGGCCCAACCACCAGAGGGTGGAAAATCTTTTCCTGATATCCAGCCTAAATCTCCCCCAACTCATCTTCATGCCTTTTCCTCAAGTCCTGTCACTCATCACAAGAGTGAAGAGCTCAGTACTTGCTCCTGTGCTTCCCATCATGGGAATGTTGAAGACCACAATGAGGTCTCCTCTCAGCATCCTCTTCTCTCCTGTGACATCCTAAACCTTCCTACTCAAGCTTGTAATGCCTGCTGCTCCCTTATGAGTTGTTTCCCAGTATATTAAGGTGTTAACTTCTGCCAGCTACACCATGGAGAACCAGCACTTACAGGGAATATGAGTAAAGAAGATGCTGGAGCTACAGCTGGAACCCATTAAATATCTTGAGGAAAGAAGCTGTGGGAAAAATATAGGCATTACTTTTCTGAAAGCTGCCAAGTAGTGTGACATTCACCAGGAAAGTTTCTCCAGTTATGTTAAATACAGCAGGAAGCAAGACCAGAACTCAGGTATTTGAAATAGATGTGGATGGGAATGAAGCTCTAAATTCATTTCTCTAGGGAGCCAAGATGGGATTGAGAATTGACCATGTTTACCCTATTTTATCTAGCTGATTGCAATTTTGTTTTGTTTCCCAGTTTCTGTATTTTTCCATTTCCATGTTTAAAAAAAAAAAAAAGAATAAAAAAGGTAGGCTGTCAAACAAACAAGTCAAAAATACACTTTTTCTATAATTCTTTTTTAAAATTCTCATTATTAGAATTGTAAATCCTGGAGGTCCATTCACTCGGAGGGATCAGGATTCTTTATGTATCAAATCTACAAAGCTTTTGTTTGATTTTCAGTGGAAAAAAAAGAAAAAGTGATTTAGTGTAGAGCACAAAGTTAACCAGTAAGAGATGAAAAATACCCAAATCAATCGTCCAATACTGCAATTCTGTATTCAGAGGCTGAATAATCAAATCCTTAAACTCTACACTAGAATTTACTCTACAAATTGCACTAGTCTGTAAAGTCCAGGTCACTGTCCTCTCTCATTTCCTTAAGTTTGTGTTAACATGGCTATAACATTATGACTATGTCAAAATAGAATCTTAAGTCACATGGATCATGTGAATATAATTTGTCAATCATATTTGTAAGGCAGCATATTTAGCCCAGTCTTCTTGCTGATTGTATGAAACAGGCCAGTCTCATTTAGAAAACTGGATATCTATAATTTCCAATTCCTCACCCATGCTTATACATGTTTCTATGTGTTTTAACCAATTGATATTCCTATCCAGTAGTCTCACTGTTCCTGTTTACTGTAGCTTTAAATTCATGTGCATTTATTGATTTCACTTCCATTTACTGCTAGTTCACCTTGCTGTTACTTAGAAGAGAGTCATGCTCACAGTATTCATCCTTTGGTATCTTTTCAAATGGATATGGAAATAAATACTGCTGTGAAAAAATGGACATAATTTATGCTACATATTATAATTTTTTCCTTTTTTTCCCCATCTATTACAAATATACATGACTTATTTGAGATGTTGGTTCTTGTGGAGAAAAAAGCCCTCATAAATTTCACTGAGTAACAAACTGTTTTAAGTGTCTGTATATTTGAGTAGCTCATAAATATGCCTGATTTCAGCCATAGATTTACTATATTTTTAATTTTCCAACAGATTGGCCATAGTTTTAAGGGTCTCATCTGAAGCCGTCTGGTCTATTTAAAGGGCGCAATGTACTTAACTATTCCAAAGGTTCTCAATCCCATGAATACACTTTGCTAGTAATGGAATAGTCATTTTCCAGGCCAGTAAAAAGCTATTACTCACTGGAACACAAACAGATTGTGAAAGGAAACACTCAGGCTGATGGCTGGCAGCCTGACAAAGGCAAGTGGGAAATATGGCCCTTTCTTGAATTAAGTTGCATTGACTCTATCTGTTCCAAACATTTGACTCCATTCTTCTCATGATACTTATGACAATAATAGGATAACAGATTTATGTCATGAAGGCACTGACCTTTGTCAGAGGGAACATTTTGACAGGAAAAGATGTGATAAGCTGCTCCGCTCTATAATTTTGACAATGACTGACAGTGTGGCTGTGTATAGACATGGCAAAGCTTATGCTTATATTTTTACATTGTCATACTTGGATTAACTCCTGTTTTTTTATGGGATCTTTGATCACATAAAACTTTTCTAATGAAATTCCTAGATAGACACTGTTCACACTGGTGGGAATTTTTAATTCACCCCATACTGCTAGAAGTGACTGTTTTAGGGAAATATGGATTTGGGGTGAAGTGACAGGCAAACCTAGTGAACAGTGATGCTTCATCTGTTCTTTCACTACACGATGAGGTTGCTCTCACCTTGAGAAAGGTTAGCTTATATTTCCTGCTTTGTTGTTGAAAGATTGATGTTGGCGATGAACATTTGATTCTGCTTGTTTTTCCATGGAGGGGTTAGATTTGATGAAATGTGAATAAGTTTTAACTTTGAGAAAAGAGGTGTTACAGCATGGAATTTGAATATTTAGGATATAATCAATACATGGGTGAAATTATTTGTCTTTGTCTTCAGTGTTGATGGGTAGAGTCACTTCATGACCATAGCAGCAAAGAAAAAGCCATATGTGCAGGTAGTTAGACAAGGAGAAAAGGAAAGAGGCTCAGAAAAAGCCTTTTGTCCAAAGATAGGGTGCAAATGTTGAGTATATTTTTTTGAATTAGAAATTATATCTTCCAAGGTAGACTTCAGTAGCCAAACTAAACTGCTCATACTGCCTGTTTTTGTGGCGTGAGTAATGACCTCTTATTTGAGGGGATTGCAGTACAGCAATGTTGTATGGCATGCAGTGTTCAACTCCTGTATTTTTTTAGTGTAGCATGAAGAATATCTTCAGTGCTGTGCAGTGCAAACAAAATTGACAGTCTCTGCCCTTGAGAATCATATCTTGCAAACTCTTACACATAATTTTATTCAGTTGCAATTTTTTTCTGTTCCCAGTGTCATCACTGATGAAATTCTCAGTACCTCCAGCAGAGCAGGATCAAGACCAGGAATATTAACATTGACTTTTGTGGGAGCTCTCAGAGAACAAATCAAACTGCAATACAATCAAAACAATGAAAACTTGTTTTCCATCTTTCACCTTCCATAATTTGGATATAAAACTGCCTAGATGTGGCATCCCTTTTCATTCAACACTTTGAGTGCCATATAATGAGGTTTCATTGTTCACTATTACACTCTGACAAATGTTTTGTTACTATTGCTCTTAAGAGTGACTATAAAAAACATCCCCACTCTGGAAGCATAGCACAAGTATAGTGAGAATCCAAATGATTTATGCATGAAGCATGAGAAAAGAAGCAAATGTTAACTAATCTCAAAATGGGTCAAATTCATGACAGTTTAGTTAGTGACAAGTCATTTTTCTACAATATTAACCAACTGTGTCCCTTTTGATTTGTATCCCTACTGATTTAAAAGCAAAAAAGGTCATTTTCCAGGCAGATGGGGAAATTCCCTTGCAGGGGGGAATTCAGCTTCTACATGCCAGACATAATGAGAACCAATAAATTAGGAAAAGCTGCTGTTTACCTAACATGAAATATTGATGGCCAAGCCCATGAGACAGCTAATGTCTACATTAATCATTTTTGAAATTTAGAGCACAGTAGCACAAGTTGCAATAGATCTATATATCACAAATAAAGTAACATTAGAAAAAGGTACCAACCATAGAATGCAAATATAATACAATTGAATAATTTGGGTTTCTTCCACACAAATTTCACTTTTATCAGCTAAAATGAACTGGGATGTAAAGCAGTACCAAACACAAACTGTATGGCTTGAAGCACTGACTAGATCTTTTCACTTTTATGTTACCAGTGACTAGAAGCTGGTATGCAGGATATGTGACATGATCCGGTGGTTTTTATTCAGTTCCAAGATTGTGAGACCATAATTCTCCTTCTTATGGCAGTATAATGCAGGCACAAGGATTGGAACAAACCTTTCTAGACAGAAAGGTACACAACTGGAAAAACAGCAAGTTTAATAGCTTAAGTTAAGTTTAAGAAGAAAAGTGATCTATGCAACTGAATGCCTTTAACTTCAAATTTTGAAGACTATTGTGAAGGGGAGGATATTTAAGGGCACAAAACAAAGTGGATAATAAGTTAAAATGCAATACTCATTTACCACCAGAACATTACATGCCAATAATCTGGTGATTTGGACAAAGAAACTGTAAACCCCTCTCAAGGTCCTGTCAACATATGCAAGGAAAGTCATAGAGATTTTTCTGAGTGTTTGTGCACAACTGCAGAACTATGGAGTTACTGGCAGGACAGCTTGAAAAACCAGAGTGTGGTGACAGAGTCTGGTGCTGGATGGATATGAGGATGGATGCACACATGTGCCCTGGTTTTAGCTAGGGTAGAGTTAATTTCTTCTCAGTAGCTGTTACAGTGCTGTGTTTTGGATCTGGAATGAGAATGGCATTGATAACACACTGATGTTTTGGTTTTTTATAAGTCGTGATTATCCTAAGTCAAGAACTTGGGGGTACTGGAGGAATAAAAGCTTTCTTCAGCTGGGGAAAGTGGTGATTCTCTCCAACTCAGCTATCGTGAGATCATATCCAGTGTACTAGGTCTAGTTTGGTGTTCTCCAGTATGTGAATGACAAATTAAGAAAAGTCCAACAGAAGCCACCAAGAAGATCAATGGCATACAAGTAGTTGAAAGTGTTTAGCTGGGGGAAAAAAATCACAAAGAAAATAATGATAGAGGGTATAGACAGGCTCACCTCTGAAATCCGCAGTAAAAATACAACAGGGGAAATTCAGTTCGGATACTAGTGTAATAGTTTTTGTGATGAGAGTAATTAAGCACTGGAACAGATTGCTCAGAGAAGCTATGAAGTCTCCATCTTTGATGAGGGTCTCTGTACATCCCTGAGAAACATGGTCTACCTTTGAAGGTGGACCTGCAGGAAGTTGGACTAGGTGATCTCAGTGAGTCTTCCTGACCTTAATTACTCTGATTCTTTGACTTTAACTATATAGCAAAACAGATGAGTGAAGAGTGAAGGATAGTGTCCTGGAAGAAAATCTGTCCCAGGAGGGAGCAGTGGTCAGCACAATTTTCTTTAAAATTTCACATGGAAGTTTTGGTAGAACAGTACCTGGGAGGTCAGCTGCAGTGATTTATTTCTTTACAATGTGTAAAAAGGCTGTTTTAAGTAGTACCTCATTCAGAAACAACATTCTGAAATCTGCAGTCACTGTTAGGATGGGTAAAATAATCATTTCTACCCAATTAAAACAAACAAAAAAAAAAGAGGCAAACAACTGTTGAGCAGACATTTTGTAACTAAGATTGAATCTAGTGTAATGTGATGGAATACAAACTATATTGATCTAAACTTTTGGCTCCTGATATAGCTGCTTTGCACTGATCTGTTAACTTAATTCTGAGCTAGGAAAACTCCCAGGAATTCTCCTTCTATACAGAAAATCCCAGCTGGCAGAGAAAGTAAGTATAGCTGGCTTTGCTCGAGGGTATTGAAGAGAAGATCATTTCCAGGGCAGGGGTGGAAAGCTAAAATAGCTCATTATAATGGATACTCATTTTGACAGTAATGAATAAGACTGTCACCTCTCCGTATAAGTACTTAAATATGTTGAGTTATGAGACTACTGAAAATAGATGTGCATTTCATAGGGTTTAAGGCAAAAGTTTCACTTTAAAAGAAGATAACAACTAAACCTATAACAACAAAAAAGCCCAGAATAATCACTGATTTTAGGTGTATTTAAATTTATCAAAATAAATTAATACTATAAAAAATGCTAGAGAAAAAATCTATACATATATATTAATATATGATGTTGAATTTTGATTTTTATTATAATTATATGAATCCAAAGTGGTATAATTCTTTAAGTATTTGGGGCATTTGCATGGTTTATTGAGAGCAGCATTTAGTCCACGCATTGCCAGTCTTATCAGGTTTTTTGTAGGTCAAGTGATAACTGACTGTAGCACAGAAAGCAATAATATAATCTACATTTTAAAACATATTGTTTTTAAAACTACAGCATACTAGCCATTTAAGATCGCATGAAAGAACTTATTTTTTGAGACTAATGGGAAAAATGTTAAAACTCTATTAGTCATATATTTGTATTTTCTTAAGACACAGGAATAAATTCTAGATAAACATGTCTTGCTAATAAATTTTATTTTTTAATAATGTCAGGCTATAAAACACTGGACAATTTTCAGTACAGGCCAGAGACTGAAAAGTCTACCTCTACCATTCATATTTGGTCTAGTTTTGTATTCCAGATGAAATTCCAGACAGGAAGATTTATGCAATGTACACAGAGTGCGTTAATCCACTGCACTGCAAAGTCCATTAATTTTGAATACTGTTATCAATTGCACTGGATGACATGGTGATAGCTACATTATTACCTTTATAAAAATACTTTACTTATATTGAGAACGTCATTTTTACTTCTGGATACTTTGTGCAGTTTTGCACATGCACACGGATAAGCAAAAATCTTAAACACGTGTATGTTAAATACTTGCATTTATATTTATTACATCTTTAATAAAAATAGAGATTTATTGTACTTTTATTTGTTTATTTTCATTGTTAATCTTTGGACATTGCATTAGCCATAAATGGAGACTAATGAGTTTAAAGGTTAACAGTAGCAAGTAAACCTTCCCATTTTAGCAGATTCAAAAGGATCAGACTAAGGATCTATGGAGAAATTTTGGTTTGTGTGAACTGCTCAGTATTATAGAGTCAAAAACTGCTTTTCAGTTTTTAGAAGAGAGACTCACATTGTTTATTTTCAAATACTTATAACATTGACCTTAAATGAGGATAGAAGAAGTAGATGATTCTTAATAAAGTTGAGGCATGTTAGCATCTAAATCAGTTAACTGAACACTCTCAGACAGATTAGTGAGTTGGACTGACAGAAACCCCATGAAGTTTAACAGTAGAAAATATAGATCTGATTTTTTTTTCCCTGTTAGATGTGCTTTGAGCAGGTGGTTGGACTAGTGGCCTTTCGGAAGTCCCTTCTAAACTAAATTATTATCTGATTCTGTGAATTTAAAAAGAGATTTTATTGCCATCTTCAATTAGCAAATCAGTGCTTATAGAAGCCCTTTTGGTTGCAGAGTGATAGTATAAGATACAAGCTGGAACACAGAAAATTCCAGATAAATGTAAGGAAAAAACTTCTTCATCATGAAAGCAGTCAGACATTTGGAAAGGAGGACAAGAGGAATTATGAAATTTCCAGACTTGGATATTCAGAACATGGCTTGAAAAGATCTGAACAATCTGATAGAAGTTTGAGGTTAGTCTTGATATTTTTGGGAGCCTGTATTCTGCCAACTCTAAGTTCATTTGCAGCTGAAATAATTGAATGATTCTGAACATACAAAATTAAAAGGCTTGCATGCAAAGTTCCCTCCAGGAATTCTGCAATTTTTTTTTATTTTTTTTTTTTAAATAGAGATATCAACATCTGGTTGCAAAATCACCCCAGAGCAAAATTTCTCCTTTCCACACATATTCCCACACATATTCCGAACATTATTTTGCAGCAATTTCTGGCTCAAGTTTGCATTGGCAAAGATATAAGTCCTTCTGAAAGTGTGGCTATATATATGATCAAATCCACGCAATGCATAAGCAGTACTTAGCCATAGATTCTGGTTCACTTGTAAACAAGACAAAATTGGTAGAGCTGGAAATAATCAATGATTATATGACCTAATCTAGTTTTTGCTTTGTTTTGGATTATCTCCATGAGGTGCTTATGACAAGTTAACTGAAAAAAATCCCCCACCCTTCTCTTCTTCCTGGGCTCAACTTCATTCCCCATTTTCTCTGCCTTTTTCCCCCACCAGTTGCAGAGTGGGAAAGGAATGGGGGCTGCAGTCAGTTCATCATACATTGTCCTTGCCACTTCTTCCTCAGAGGGAGGACTCCTCACACTCTTTCTTTGCTCCTGCGTGGGGTCCCTCTCATAGGAGAGAGTCCTCCACGAACTTCTTCAGTGAGTCTTTCCCAGGGGCTGCAGTTCTTCCAGCTCCAGGGTGTGTCCCTTACACCGTATGCAGTATTTCAGGTGGGTCTATCTGGGAGATGGTTTGCATTGACTCTCTTGGATATGGGGAAACTTCTAGCAGCTTCCCACAGAAGCCACCCCTGTATCCCACTGCTACCAAACCCCTGCTACACAAACCCAATACACGTGGAATGATATCGGTGATCGGGCTTGCGATTTATACTGCTGGAAACGGTGAACTGTGACAGAGAGCAAATAGATAAATAAAGTTTTAATCTTTCATCATAAAGCCTCAAAGCTGTCCCTTAATAAAGGAAATACTAGCAGTGATAATTTATAAAAAGACATTATTAAAGAAACAAAGTAGAGGAACTCTATTCAGTTTGATTTTCATCAACCAGTGTTAGCTGGCCACACTCTGTTATCAAACTGACACGAATATCAATTGATTTACTGTAAAGTGTGCAGTTTATGGCTCGCATTATTCCCCTTAAAGAATATTACTTTTATGTCACTGTCCCTCATCTTCCAGCTTTGGTTCTCAGTAAATTCCATGCCATCATCAATGTTTTTACCCAAGAAAAATTATAACAGGAAAACACATCTCTTTTATGGTAACTTCGAGATATTTGTATAAATTTGTATTTGAAACATCAAAAAAGCTAAAGATAGAACAAATAGAATATTTGTCCTCACTACAGGACTTTTCCTGGTTGGGGGTTTGCTTGTTTTTTTTCTTGAGACCTTCTCTATTTTATTTTAAGTAATATTCCATGGAAAGTGTTTTGTACAATTTCTTATATTCATTAAATCCCCACCACAAAGAATACAGAAAGAATATGATGGAAAGATATATAAAATGTGACCCACAACACCAACAGTCATTTCGGTTTCTGTTCTTTTATCAGCACTGAGGTTTTAACTGCAGTATCCTTCTCACATCTCTTTTTAGATATTTGTATTCTTTTTGCAAAAATGAAATCTACAGGGTTTTTCCCTCTCTTCTGTACTTAAATTTTATCATAAATTTGCTTTGAAATCTTTGGCATGTTTAAAGTGAATAAAATAGTGAAAAAACATATTTGCTTGAATTCTTTGGATCGTGGTTTTCGTATTACTTCATTCTTTCGCATTACTTCTTCTAATGCAAATTTTAATATCAGGTTTAATTTCATTTATAGCAGCAAGAATTAGAAACAATACCAATGACTTCAATGAATTTACTCTGGACTTTGACTGAGTAGAGGCACTGACACTTTGAGATCATTGAGGTTGCTCTGGATTTACTTCAGTAATATATCAGATAATGAATCTGAGGTTTGCTTACAGAAGTATGAAAGGGGAAGTTTGCAGAGGACAATACAAGGGCCAATTTAATTAACATCAACAGCATCCCTGAGCAACTGATGGCTTAGCTTTTATTTGCTGGGAACATTTTCTCTACAAGGTGGATAGTTCCTTGGAAGAGAGAAGAAAATGCAAACATTTACAAACAGTAACAATCCATTGTCATATCTCTGACATATTTCTATTAAAGTATAAAATATAGCTCAGCCCTTAATGACTCTTTCAACAAAGAATTGACTGTTCAAATAGACATTTTTAGTCTTGTGTTTTTTGTGGTTTTTTTTTCCTGACCTATCTCCAATGGCATAAAATATTACTTATCATGTAGAAACCTGAACAGCCATTAAAACCCCACCTGAAACAAAGAATGAAATGTGACAACTACATGTGTTTGTTATGTTCATTTACATAAGGCTTTGACTTCCTAAAACACCCGGTCTTGGGGACAGAAATAAATCTTTCTAATTTAATGACTAAACAATAAAAAAAATATGTCCTGCTCATTTGTATTAGTGTGACAACTAATAAAACACCATCCAAGCCAGAACTTGGAGGGAAAAATTTATATTCATATTATTCACAGTGAATTGCTCTTAATATTAATAACACAAGAGCAATGATATTGAATCTGTTGCTCTTTAGAGCCTGATGTACCCCACAGTTTAACTCATCTTGCTTTTGCTTTCACAACATATCAGGAAAAATATGATACCTATGATACAGAACAGGACATGTACAAACTGAAATGATCCAAAGTAGCCCCTAGAAACATGTATTGAGTCACAACTAACAATGCTGTGTTCAAGGCTGACAATAGATCAAAAATGTCACTACCTAATAGAAACAAATCTATATGTTGATGAGGCAAGGGAAATTAAAGAACTGACACAGAAAAGTCCTTGATAACTGCATTCTGCCTTAATCAACTCATTGTTTAATCTCTCTAACTAGTCTCATTTATGGTTTCATTAAAACCAGGGAGACAGTTCCATTGTCCTGGGATCATTGTTATTTTCTATCAGTGTGTTTGGTATTGTTCTTGACTTATAGTAGATTCTGTAGCGTAAACCAAGCATGGTTCAAAACAAAACAAAAACCCACCCAAAAAAATGTTCAGTCCTTAGTCAAGATGCTGTGTTTTTGACAGCTCTTGAATAACAGGAAATCACAAGTGAGAGAATGAGGCACTCAGAAAAAAGTTAATTTGGAATAGGGAGAATTTAAAGAGCTTTTAAATCAAGCTGAGAAAAATTTTGAAGGTTGAAATAAAGAAATAAAGGATAAGAAATTTCAGAAAATACTTAAAAGATATTAAAGAAGCAATTTATCTCCTTATATATAGATTTTTGTAACACAGATGAGAAAGCACATTTTTATTATTTTGTTTTAACTTTGTCAAAAAAATTCTGCCCCCATGAAGAATTCTTTTAATGAAAGACAAATGAGGTCCAGTTAAAACAGCACCATCTAGAAAGAGTTACTCTAAATTTTACACACTGATGGTCAATTCACATATATAATCAGGATATAGAGATTTCCAGGAAAAAAAAAATTCCTACACTGGGAAACTGAAGCAGTTGGGGTTTTTTGTATCTGAGAAAAAGAAACTCTAACTTCTGTTATTTTTCTCTAAAAGAGTCGAAAGATAATATCATATCTGTAGAAAAGTAGCCATGGATGCCAAATTGTAAAAGTTGTTTTGTTGAAAGTCTTGGAGGTATTTGTGGTGAGTTAATTGCTCCTTTTTGTAGCATGACCCCATAAGATGTTATGAAATACAAATAACCGTGAAAGTTTCCCCTGTGGAGTTCAATATGAGAGGACAAAGATTCAAGGACTGTACAAAGACCATGACCTTTTCCTGTTTCCATGGTGAGACAGTTCCAGAAAAGATACACCTATTCAAACCAGTGGATCCTACTGCATTGTATTTTTAAGCAGATTTAACTCTGCTGGTTATGCACTGGACTGGAGAACAATTTCTTGAGCCCTGTTCAAACTCTTGATCCCTTCCCATTTAGATAACATGAGCTAAGAGGAATCACAATGTAAAAAGGTGAATAAGAGCATGAAGATTCATAAAGTCTCACACTGAGGAAGAGAGGTTTCAGACATACAATCTCCAAAAATGGCCCACATTCCTTACATAATTGATCAGAAAACAGGCTTTCTGCATAAAGAAGTCTCAGAGATCTTCCTATCTCTTCCTTAGACATTACAATCTACCTATGTTGCTGCATGCTGGAACTTAAATGTCACAGTTTACTGAGACATGAATTGTCACGATTTGGATTTGAGTTTATTATGTATGAACTTTCAGTAGTAAGGAACAGGAACCTTTTAAATGGAGCTAACACAATTCATCCTACTAATCATGCTTGTGGCAAAATTAGACAAGCTACTGGACATCTATTTTGCTCTTCCAAGCATCAAACTGCAAAGCTAAGATTAAAAAAAAGAAAATGCTCAGTGTACTTGTGTTAGACCATTCTTGAAATCAGCATATATCTAGGAGTATGTTAGTAGGGCCATAAGATAATTATTTATCATGAGAAACAAGAACACAGATAGTCGTTGTCCATGGTTACTGTAGGAGAAGGAGAATATAATGTGTGAAAAGATCAATCTCTACTTAGCTCATTGTTTCTGGTCATGAACAGTGTTATAAATTTTCCAGACTCTTAATTTCAGAGTGGATTTTAAGTCTTCACTGGGAATCAGGAGAGAGGGATTGACTGTTCTGTAAGAAATATTCTCTTATTGTCACTGGAGTGTTTCTGCTCCTAATTGATTACATGAGTTCATCCTGCTGTGTAGTTGTTGCTTAACTTATCCTGTGTTGATACCATGAGGACACTGTTACCCAGGATGAAATGTGTTATATCCTGAAACTTGCAGATGGGAGATCCATGAGTGCTGATGTTTCTACTTTGGAGTTATTTACTGTGACAGTGGTGGAGACCTGTTGGTATTAAACTCTATGTTGCACAAGCTATAAACAAATTGATGTCTCATTTTACCTGTGAAAAAAGTACTTTATCAACTTTCCGTAGTAATATTCATCCTCCACTGGACTATTTTTCCTTCAAGGTAAATCATGACTGATTGTTCCCAGCTTGCTTTTAGGCTTGAAGTTTCAGACACAAAGAAAGGCTCATGTGCCTGACAATTGAGCTAATGTTTCACTTCTAGCAACTGGTCTAGTAAAAGATAAGATAATCTGCTTTATCTATAAGCCTCTATTACCAACTTCCTTGAACTTATATCCAGAGGAAGGCAACAAATTTGGTGAAAGGACTGGAAGGAATGTCCTGTGAGGAGTAGTTGAGAACTTTGATTTTGTCTAGTTTGGAGAAAAGGCAGCTGAGGGGTGATGTCATCACTTCCTACAGCTTCTTGAGGAGGGGAAGGGAAGAGAGAGGTGCTGATCTCCCTGGTATCCAGTAACAAGACATGTGGCAATGATTCAAAGCCACACCAAGGAGGGTTTAGTCTGCACCTTAGGAAACTTTACTGAAGAGATGCTCAAACACTGGAACAGTCTTTCTAGAGGGGTAGTCAGAGTCCCAGTCTTGGCAATGTTTAAAAGTACTTGCACAATGCACTTAATAATGTGCTTTAACTTGGTCAAGCCTGAACTGATTAATCAGTTAGACTGGTTCATTGTAGGTCCCTTCCAAAGGAATAGTCATATACTTTCTATTCTATTCTATTCTATTCTATTCTATTCTATTCTATTCTATTCTATTCTATTCTATTCTATTCTATTCTATTCTATTCTATTCTATTCTATTCTATTCTATTCTATGATGTAACTATCGTTGTTGTTACTAAATGTATTTGGACAACATTCTACAGATTTCCAACACCTTATTCCTGTCCTAGCCTTTTACAGAAGTCCATATTCCTGTTTGCCTACACCTTTTTCCTCTACTCTCCCCTAGATACACACAAAAGTTTGTATATATTCACCAATTTCCAGACATGTGCCAGCATTACTGAAACACAGTTCAGTAACTAAATTAATTTCCGTAAACTATATATAATTCATTAGTAGAGAAAATTCTTTGCTTTTTTAAGGATCTCTGATATTTTCTCTCTCCTCATTCAAAAACCCTGCAGCAAATTCCAAATTGTTATTCTTAAAAAAGATCCTATGTCAATGTGCTTAAATCCTGCTTTTCCTGTGCAATCCATATAATACAGCAGCACATTTATTTCCAGCTTCTCAGCTATGCTGAAAAAATGAGGTTCTTGCAAAAGTATGCTTTCAATTATTTTTAACCTTTAAAATATATTAGGGATTTTCAGTTTGATTTTTTCTCTTGGCCATCAGAGCTGCTATCAGACCAACTTTTGTAAAAAAATTTGATCTGATATAATCATTTCACAATATAATTTCACTTATTAATATATATTTTGGGAGATGGATTAAGCCACTTAAAATTCCTACTCCCAGACTAATACAATGGGAGTAAGCTTCCACAGATTTTAAGGCTCAAAGATAACATAATGTTTTTAGTAACATATTTTAAAATATTAATTAATTAATTAATTGGGGTTTTAATTGTAGATTTAAAAAATATACTAAGATAGCAGAAAGGTAATCTGGTTTACAGTTATCAAATTATATCATTGAGGAACACAGAGAACTGAGTCAGTGATGTGAGTATTATTACATTTACTCTATTATGTTTTAGCTACTCAAAGCATAAATGTTTGTAATCTTTAATAAGATAGACATTGTATTTTTCACATTTAAAATCTATCATACAATTTCAGAATAAAAGACATTGAGAAATGCTACATGCTACTATAGAATCTGACACAAAGTTTAAAAAAACCCCTGATTTTAGTTAACCTATATTGTTTGCATTTGCCAGCAGAGTTCAAAGAAACTTTAAAACTCCACAGTCACAGCAACAAATGTGTTATTCTGCTACACTGATCTCACAAGTTTATATGCCACTTCCAGAATGAGCATGCTTTTCCTGGAAATCCAGTTGTAACTTCTGTAAAATTAGAGCTGGGGCAATGTCTTCTTCCCAGTGATCTCAACCTGACACATAAAAGAGGTCAGATGGATTTTATCTTGACAGTGCTTCTTTTCCTTCAAAACATCCAGAGAAGCCCAAATTGACCATCTGGGATAGGACACATAGGACACTTGAAATGTAGATAAGTGAATTAGAAGGGATTAATTTCCATAAACTCTTTGCTAAAGACAAGTTAGGAGTTCTGTGTCTGCTATTCAGAAGAGACAATTAGCTGTGGATCCCTTGGCTTGTTTTTACTTATTTTAAAAATCAGCATGATTCTACTCTCTGAGGTAACCATTCCACTCACTAGGTATATTGGGTGCCCACAAACCTGCCTTCTGAAACTGCTGTTATTTTGAGCAATGCTTTATAGAGACATAGTATCAGATACTGGTGACACGCTCGTCATGCAGAAGAAATGAGAACTTTTAAAGATCTTCAATATTTGGAAATTGCAAACATCTAAGGAAAAAAACACATTTGTCAGAGCTCCCAGACATTAATCTAGAATGAGCAGAGAGCTAGGGTTGATCCTTTCTCTAGTATGTGTCACATAAAATTATCAACTTGCAGTCTTTGCAAAAGATCAGTATTGCTTTAGCAAATAGAGGGACAGGTTCTGTAATGTTAATGGCTGATTTTGAACCCCCAAAAAAGGCTTTAAAATATCCTTACTTCACTGCAGTTGCATTAGAAATTGGCACAGTAGTAAACTGGTGTAAGGCGAGTTTGTCATTTGTATTCAATGTAAAAGACATTAACAGTACAGTCAGTGACACTTCCATTTTGACAAGTCTCTTTCCTAATTTCTCATAAGCTAGTTTTCAAAACCCTACAGATACTTTAATCCAAGTCAGTGACACATTTTAGTACTTGACTAGTAAGATCAAAGACTGTCTGATAGAGAAGTTTTAGCTGAGTGCAGCCTGCTTATATGTGAAATGAGACACTGGAATTCAGTGCTCTATTCTGGTTAAGCAAGGTTCAAGCAACTCACTCACTTCCTCCCTCCCTCCCTGTGGAATGGACAGACCACCCATGGAGACTCAAGTCCTTCTGAAAGCAGCTAAGAAGTTTCTGAATTAAAATCCCTATTTCCCCTAGGTTTAATTCTTGATCATTAATAGAGTTGCATTACCCAGGGAGAGGTAGTGTTGTGTCATTTCCATACCCAACTCTAAATTTTATAGAATTGTTCCTTTCAGTAGTACTTTGAAGTTGTGGATGGCAGAGCCAGTGGTCCTTGCTCATGTGAAAACAATCAAATCTTTTAACAGTAATGCTGTCAGAAATATATTTTTCTCTTCTTTTGAACTGACTTATTTAGTCAGATTATTATACTTTAGTTTTATAGTTAACAGATGTGTAAGAGTTTATATTATCAGTTATGGACCATAAGAAATAATGCTTTTCTTTACATACATGGTAAGTCCAACTGTATCAACTGTGAATATGCATGAGGATGAAATATATTACTTAAATGTGCTAATTATTAATTAAAAATTGTTGAGAATGCAATAAATCTCTTGAGACCATCTAGTCCAACCTCATTACTCATGTGTGTTCAGATAGAACAGGTTGCCCAGAGAAGCTATGAATGCCCCATCCCTGGAGGTGTTTATGCCAATTTGCATGAGGCTTTGTGAAACCTGACCTATTGGAAAGTAGGATGGCAGGAGGATTGGAACAGGAAGATCTTCTAAGTTTCTTCTAACCCAAACTGTTCTGTGATTCTAAAATAAAGCAGGTTGTCTGGGACTGTGTCCAGCTGAGTTTTGGATTTCTTCAGAGATGAAGTTGCTAATTTTTGCATTGGTTATGGGTTGGATGTGCTTGCTGGGCTTATACACTACTACTTCAATGTGCTGTTATACAGTCTTTGGACTTATTTCAATGGTTTGCAGACAGGAAGCATGCAGACTACTTCAAGTCCATTAAAAACAGTGGGAGTAATAAATATGCCTGATTTTTTATGTGCTTAAATACATGCTATGCACTGAGATGGTGCTCCCAGGCAGTGAACTCTGAAACTCTGAGGGGTCCTAAAAAATGCAATGCTCCACTCCCTGGGGGTTTATCTCTCTTTACTAAGTCAATATCCTCTGTAAACTGAGGATGACAGTATTGCCTACTTCCCATTCTTTGTCTGAAATCAAGGTTTCTCAGGTCAGCAGTACTACTCAAGCACTTAACCTCTGCATGACACCAAATAGAATGGGTGTAGTTTCTGTATGGGGATTATCAATGCTTAATGAAACATAACTCCAAAAAGACTTTAGCCAAAAAAAAAAAACCAAAACACCACGTAGCTGTAATGCACCAACAATTTATTGTCTTCCTGAACTTTCATCCTCTCTAACTTATTATGCTGTTTTATTTTTAGTGTATGGAGAATTTAGAATGTAGAAGTGATCTTCACCTTTGCTTTCACACGGCTTTAATAATAATGGCTAAACTGCAGATCTAGTGTACATGGGAATCAATTCTTATATCCTTACAGTCATGACTATAAAATATGGAACATAAAATAACACAGCTAGATACTCAGTAATTACAAATAATTCATCTTCATCTCCAGCCTTCACAACAAAAGTATTACTTTGGGCTTAAGAAGCTGAGGTAGAGCAGTAGCTGAAAGACATTCGAGCCCTTCTTGTCTTTTTTGGTCATACTTCCATCAATGTAAATGAGTAAGTAATTTCTGATGGCATAAATAAAACACACTTCCATTGTTCATAGTCCAAGTGCATTTCTAACAAATGAAATATAGAGATAACATTTTAAATTATTTACCAATAGCTGGCTGAATTTAGCAATTTTCTCTAGGTTTTTTGATTTTTTTTTTAGTACTACTCAGAAAGTACAAATATAAAGGTACATCCTCAAGCAGAAACCAAGGACACACTGAAATATCCTACTAATCTACCTCAGGCTAAAGCCTGTCTGAACAGATGTTTGGTTTTTTTCTCTATGCCTTCAGGTTTTGCTGCATCACTGGTGGAAATTAGTTCCAGAGGGGAGAGTCTTCTCCTGAGAATTTGTCATCTCCTGCCCCCTCAGCAGCACAGAAGGAAGGAAACATTTCCCCAGAAAACTGGGACTTAAAGCATCTTAGAAAGTAGCATGAGTTTATTGGCTTGCAGTTTACAGGGAACTCCCTTGAGCTGTAAGAACAGCTTGTGCTGTCCATAGCTAATTCCTGCTTTGCAAGCACTGTGGGAGAAGCTGTTCTGAGCAATGTACTCCCAATTGTTCTTTATTCCCAGAATTTTACTCCAGACCAATCAGAATTACCAAAACAAACTTCTAGGTAGCTTAAAATGCTTTAACAGTTGGGAAATCTTAGAAATTAGGTTCAAACAAGATGCATACAGCCACAAAGCAAGAGAGTAACTAATTTCTGTAAAATAAAAATCTTTTTAGTGTTCTGACTGTGTGTAAGTTTTAATAATTGGTGTTGTAAACAGCAACCCTTTGACGTAGTCCTTGATCCCATGAAGACTCACAGAGTTGGATTATCATGCTTAAAAGTAGAAGATGTCATCTTTTATGTGCATCTGTCTGACATATTTGTGTTTAACAGAATTCTTTAATTTCCTTCTTTTATTTTTTAATTAAAGCTTTCATTACAAAAGCATGGTCCTACTATTCATTTTATATACATGTTATTCTGAGAGTCATGTAATTTTAATTAATGCTTTTCACAAAAAGGAAGACTATAATCAATTAGGGCTACATAAAAAAGCATTTTAAAGCAAATGCAATCAACAAAACTTTTCAGAAAATCAACTCCTTTTCAGTGAATGGTGTATTGATTTTACAGCTTTGAATGCATATTGTGTCACTTAGAGAAAATGTCTATTCCAAGTGCCTGCCTACTCTTGTGAACACAAAACTGAAAACCTAAATAGTTTGCCAAGGCCTAGTCTAATTTATTTACATTACAGATTGTCAACAGCAGTAGGTGGCAATCACCATGGGACCAAAATAAGGTATTTTGAGAACAAGTATAAAATATAGAGTGAAGATGGTGCTTGCATACAAGATTAAAATGGCTTGTGAATAAACTGGACTGAAAAGCAGATACAATACTTGGGATTTATTCTGACTTTTACTGGTCATTATGAGGGTATTTTCAATCATAGTAGAGTTCACTAGGCATCCTATTTAGGAAGGCTATGGAATGTTAAGAGATGATGCATTTTTAAGACAATGTGAACTCTGTGCTCAGTTTGTCCAGTAAAGGATTTGTTATTCCTAGTGATGGGCACAGAAAGTTCTATGCTGACATGTAGCCAGAGAGTGTCTGTCAAGGTGTAGGTGCAATCCTGTACTGTGACATCAAAGACCATCTGGATGACGGCCTTTGTCATACGGTTTAGTTTTATGCAGTCCTGTGAGGAGCAGGGAGTTGGACTTGATGATACTTATGGGTCCCTTCCAAATCAATGGTTCTGTGCTTAGAGCAACTAAGCCAGAGTGACAATGTAGATGACAAGGCACGATCAGTCATACTGTTGCACTTGGCTGAGTACCAGATTTCACAACAGCAGAAGTTACTGAGACTAAAAATCTCTCCATACTGCATATGATCAAACCCAGGACTTTTGGAAGGTCTTATAGAAATAGAAAAAGCTGAGGAGCAGAGCAGGATAGATGAGGTGCTCCAAAGACAAACTCCCCAGTATCACAGCTGGAGGATAGCTGGCAAAAAGAAAACTGTGCATAATTGACCCTCCTTCTGCATACTAAATCAGGTGAAAGCACTATATTGTGAAGTTATTTTTCTGTCATATTCCGTCAGTTAAAAAAATCAAAAAAGAAGCAGTGAACTCGTGTGATCTCTCCTGGTTCTCACTGTAAGGGACAGAGCTGCAGGCTTAAAGCAAGGGTTAGCTTAGAGCCATGTAGAAGAATTATCTCATTTTGAAACTGGGAAATTGAGTGTTGGGTTTTTTATCCAGAACATGCAGTTTTGAAACTGTACCACTCAACTTCCATGGTCTTTTTTTTTTTTTTTTTTCTGTCTTAGCCTCACAATATAGGCTTTATTCTCTTTGTATTTTTTTATCTACTTTAAAGAAAAATGTAACTCTGCTGTCTTGGCAGACTCATTCCTGAGTTTTACCCTGAAGTAATGAAGTGAATGACAACCCAATATGAAACATATGATTGCACAGAGTGAATTCCATATTGGCCTGCACCCTGCATAACTGCACTGATGTCAATCTAAGCCATGTAAGCTATTGCAGAATTTTTTGCATGGAAGAAAAAAAGAAAATGAAAGAGCCCACGTCTAGCCTTGTGTTTTATCCTAAGCCAAATGCGTAGACAGCTTGAATTTGCCAGCCTTCTCAGAAAGAGCCTAAAGGGACCTGTTTGCCAACATTTGATTCCCTGGCAGCAAGCTTTTTGTATTTTCATTAATTAGCCAGCTCGGGGTGTTTTCTGTTTCTCTGGAATACTCTAGCCAAGGGCAGACTCTATGGACAGACATCAGAAAAAAGCCACTGACTCTTTAGAAATCCGTTGAAAAATCCCATCTTCATTGCTTGGAATATTGGAACAGATGCACTGAAGAGAGGAGTCCAGGAACACAGATTTCTATGTATGGTTTTATCAGAGTTCAACAATCCTATAGTGGCATTTGTTTCACTTGCCAAGCAGAAGGCAATGGTTTCATCTGTATCAGGCGCTCAGGCAGAGCAGCTTGTTGGATACCATAAACAAATATGCTACAATAAAAGCATACTTTAATTTGTTAGAAGCAGGGCTAATTTTGTGTCAGAAAAGTCTGAAATATCATTGCATATTTAATGGAGATATAGATGCATAAGCACACACATTTTAAGATGCAGGCATCTCTTTCCACACAACAGTAGCCGAACTACTGAACTAGCACTAGAACAGTACTGAATAGTACTCTGCTGTTCGTGACATGGAAAATATCATGCACATCACAAGCTGTGGCAAAAATATATTTAAGAAAAAAAATCAAATATGCAACTTTTTTTTAATATATCAGAAATTAAATATCTCTATAACATTATTCTATCACTACATTGAAACACAGAAAGCAATAAATATCTGGAATAAAAATTTTCAGAAATTTATTGTAGAACTGCTGAAATGCCTACCAAGCTTCCTCCAAGATTCAGACACTTAAAAATTACCGCACCAAACAAGTCCACTAAATCCACCAAATTTCGCCCAAAATGAAGAAAGTTCAGTGGATTACAGGAAAACAGTAGTTTACTTTCTACACTGTGAAAACACACCTGTTAACATTAATTATATGTCTTTTACCTGAGCAGCAATGTAACCTTCAGAGGAATAAACAGAGAGAAAAAGTACACCTGAAAGATTCGGATTCTCTTAAAAATACTTGAAGTGAAATGACAGTTTCTAAAAGATGCACTTAAAACAATCATAAAAAGAGAAACTGTTTTCTGGCCTAGGTTTTCTCTGTGGTCCTGTAAGACAAAGATGTGTCTAGGATTCCATATTTCTGATTCCAAAGCAGAAAAAGATCTATTTACTTTAAAAAAAAAACAACAAAAACACAACAAACCCAAAACTTTCAAATACCTGCCTTTTTTCCAGTAGTAATCGATATTCAATCTGAAGCTATTTTTCAACATATCAAAAGGAAGAGCAGATCATTGCTTGGTTCAAACTGTTCCAATTTGATACAAACTTTGCAATCATAGTATTGTAATTTTGATGCCAGTTGTTCTAATAATTATTATACTCATGAATTTACTGCAGCTGGGGACTGGCTTCCTGCAATATTTTCTTTTGCTATCATCATCATTATTTATTTATTTATTTTTAAGAAATTTTACAGGCAAGAGTGAATTTCAACCACAACAAGCAATCACAAATCTTTGTGGGGACAGAAATTTTATGCAAGATAGAGACCTTACGACTCAACAGGAGTTAACATTGTTTCACCTTATTGTGCGCTTGTCTGAGAGACAGAGTTGAAAAGCAATATACAGAAGCATACACCGTAACAGGTCAATGGACCAACTAGTATTTTGACTTTGACAGTGACCTGTAAAAGTGCTTCAGAAGATGATCTAAGACATTCATGACACACTTAGTGAAATAACATGTCCACAAAAGGAAATTTCTCTTGTTCTTATCATACTTCTGGTTCAAATGTATGTTTTTGAGGTAAAACAGGTGCATGGAATCAATAGCGTACAATTAACAGCCATACAAGACCTGTTCAAGATAAAGGACTAAAATCAATTGTCTTTGGTGAAGGAGTAATTTGTACCAATTAAAAAAAAAAAAAAGAGAGAGAGAATTTGAATTTCAAAGGTTTAATTTCTACAAAAGCTTTGACTAAATAATAAAATTTTATTAAACTCTATAATGATCACTTAACCCTAAGTATTCTTTGTCTTTCTATATCTAATTTGTCTTCCCTTTGAACGTGCTGTGTCAGCAACCCCCTCCTTTGATGGCTACGAAAGTCCTGTCCCTTGAGTCCCCCTGAGGTTGTGGAAACTTTCATCAAGTTCAGAGATGAGGGCCTGAGAGAAGCCACTGAGTATTTTTTCTAAAATTTTGCTTCTTTTTTATTAAGATTTAGCTGAGCTTTGTTTCAGAGTAGTGGACTGTGAAACTAAGATAGGAAGATTAGACTTTTCTTGGAAAAATATATGTATGAAATATTACTGTGACAAGGTTGTGTGGATAGTTTGTGATGTGTGAAATGAAATCCCTACTCAATGTGCCTAAGCAATTCAATTAGTGCTATCCTGGTCAGGGATTTTGTGTTAAAACTGAAAAGATTTGTCCTGAAAAGCAAGTACCCTAAAAAAAAATTACAAAATAAAAAAAATCCTTAAGAGACCCACTCTGATTAATCATTTTATGCATCTAAAATGAGTTAAAGTGAACGATAATTTTCAAGAAACTTTTGTGGCTAAGTTCTGAATATCTAGCGAATTCCTGAGCAGAATATTAAATGCAGAAATAATGAACTTTATCTGGGATTCAGTCACTTTGCAGTGGTGGAAAAACTCAAGCTGACTAGGAAATTCCCATTCAACTCATCTAATAGAATATACCATCTTAAAAAAGAAAAAAAAATTACCTCAACTTATTCTATAGAAGAATTTTTTTTTTAATAGTAAAAAAAAAACAACCAATACCAAACAAATAAAAAAAAAAACAACCTTGAACTTTCTCCCAGGAAAAGTGAAACATGGAGTACTATTCAGAAATTGCTTTATCCTGTAGAGACAAGATAAAACTGACAATACGTTTTCCCTGATGAAAATATTAATTTTGTTTTTTCCCTTCCATTGATGAAATGTAATCTCATTTTCCTGTGTTCTTCCAATTTATAACAAAGTAAAATACTTTTGAAAATGACACTGGTGGAAAACAAATGTTTATCTTCTAGCCAAGCACAACAATCAGAAACTATACAAACAGCTTGCTGAGACTGAAGTGGACAGGCTGATTTTTGCAGCTAGTCTTTCTCGTAACCTTAATATTATTTAGGATAAAGCTATGTATTTCTGGCTTCAGGGCTTGAGAGGTTCATAAAGCTTTGTTCTGAGTCTGTGCACAGACATGAAGCCCATATTTACATTATTATGTCCTTGTTACAAGTACAATTTAAAACAATGAAATAAAAATATTAAAAGCTTCTAATAATTTAAACCTGTGTCAGAAATATGCCTGAACCAATTTTCAGATGAAAACAACACAAAGGCCGCACATAGTAGTAAATCCCATGGGCCCAGGAAAGTTCCTAGGCACTGGAGTGTGTCCTTGGATCATTAAGCTGTTAATATGTTCTTTGGCATGAATTTTGCCAGCCTTTCTGTATAGTTCCCTGATACACTTTGGCTGTCAAAATATTCTAAAGGTGGATTCCCAATAGCCAGTTTCTACACAGCCATCTTATACCCCAAGCCAACACATGGCACTCAGCCTCAGTGTCAGAAAGCATTTCTGGCCATGTTCAATTTACTACTAGCCAAAATATCCTGGCTTTTTTGTGTGTTCCTTGCCGGTGTTCATAAGAGTAGGCAGAAAACACAAGGTTACTATGTTTATCTCTGACTGAAAACATAAAGAGGATAGACTGTATGTTAAAAATAGAATAAAATTAAATATTATCTAGAAACTGAAAGCATGATTGAAACTGGGGTCTCCAAAAGCTATATCTCTAGTCATTACAAGATAATCCACTGACTCAGTCCCTGGGGCAGTCTGAATGGACACAGTCAGAGAAATATCCATAACCAAAGAAGTAAAACAGAAACCCAAGTTTGAACTGGTCTGGAAAGGAACTATGTTTTAAAGAATTTGAAAAGACAAAACTTGAGGAAAATAAGGCAGAGGGAGGGGTCTGGAAAAATTAATTGTACCATAGAATACTGGAATGGTTTGGGTTGGAAGGATTTTAAAAGATCATCCAGTTCCAATTCCCCTGCCATGGACAGGGTCATCTTCCATTAGACCTGGTTGCTCAAAGGCCCATCCAGACCAGCCTTGAACTCTTCAAAGGGATAGAGCAGTCACAACTCCTCTGGGCAACCTGTTTCAGTGCCTGCCTCCCCTCACAGTAAAATTTCTAAGGAGGAATAGCCAGTTGACATGAGATTACAAACCTTAACCTAACACAGGTTTCTACTGTGGCATATTTACCAGGTAGCTGAACAAACTAAATAACTATTTGTAACCTTGTGACCTTTTCCTTCTTTCCATTCCAATTTCACTTAAATTAGTACTCTAAATATATCAAAGTGTCTCTAAGCAATCTAATAGGTTAAAGCTACATATAGAATAAGAGAAGCATTGATCTGAAGGGAAAGGTAATTTCTTAGTTTTACTCTGCAAGGATTCTGTGTCTACCAAGAGTTTAAATATTGATACAAACACAATGGAAATTGCTATTATGCAAAGAATAAAAGATTCTAGCAGCAGTTTGTTGCTGGTATGCTAATTATGATTTTTGTACTTTGCAAATGCTTTACAAGCAAAGATTTTGAACACATAAATTAAAGCTATCTGAAATGCTTTTTGATTCAAACAATATTCAATAAAAAATATTCGGTTCAAACAATATTCAATTCAAACAATATTAAAGAGAATTGAGTGCTAAATAAAACCTCTTTGTTTTCTTTACTTTTTTTGAAAATTATCAACCTTTCTTAAGAAAAACAAAGTCACTCCAAATAGCTAACAGTTGAAAAATGTTGACTTTTCAAGATGTGAAATTATTTTGATTTGATACTGTATCTCAGAGAAATCACCATTCAAGTCATTAATCTTGTAGGAGCATTTCCTGCAAAATGCCTAAAAGTCCTACAACTAGCAATAAATGCAATTCACTGCCTCTTAATATTTTCTTACCTTTTCTCTCCTGTAGCCTCTGTTGGAGGCTTTCACTTCAATGAGTCACATGGGAAAGGCTGGTTGGGTAGACTGTATATGCTAAACACCATGTAAAACAAACATTAACTTCAACAGTTTAGATCTCACTAGAGGACACCAATGTCATAGAATCATCATAGAATGGCTTGGGTTGAAAAGGACCGAAGGTCATCTAGTTCCAACCACCCCACACTGTGGGCAGGGATGCCACCCCGTAGTCCTTTATGTATAGCTGACTACTCAAATTGTCAGTAGGTACCATCACCTGAATAACATATATGACAAACAAGTTTCAATGTCCTCACTGAATCAAAAATATTCTTCTGCTTTATGAATATTATCTGCAGCTGTAGAAATCACAATGAATCATACAAATAGCAACAGAAGCTTCCCAGGCTTAACTGACTGCAAGGAAATCTTAAGATTAATCTGGTTAATTTATTCTACTCTTCTGCCACAGCTACAACCAAACAATAATACTGTATTGTAAACCCTTACTTATAATAAACCTTACCAAAGTAATGTTATTTGCCAAACTGATGTACTTACAGTTTGTCCAGTGAACCACTGATGGGAGAAAATGGCTTGTTTATAACTTGTGAATTTTATGTTTGCAAATGAAGCATTTGGAAGCAACAAGTCCTTGAAAAAATTGTGTGCACTCAGTAATGTTCATGGTCTTAAAGGTAAATTCGCAGTCTAGTAAGGTAAAGTAGAGTCACTTGTGTATGAGTTTTTCATGAACTGACAGTGAAGATTTTATTATCAAAAATGTAAACATTACCAGTGCAGGCTGCTGGGGCTCAATGCAATTGTCCCACATATACATCTCTAATCAATTGAACTCTCCTGAGGAAACCTTTCCTCCTTCCAGCCAACACTCTAGATGGGCATGTCTTCACAGGGTTCTGGTTCAGCTCTGCAATGTTTTGCAGGTGCCTTTGAGCAAATCATGTGGCTTGTACGCAAATGTGACTATGAGTTGATCATCTTACTTCATAAATGATGGACAACTCAGGGCCCATTCAGCTCTCTGCAAGACAGCAGGCTGCACACCAGGATTTCCCCTTGAGTAGAATGCCTCTCAAGGTTATTCCTCCAGGCTGAGGGAATCCTTATCATGTCAGATACTTGGTAAGTGAATTGTGAATAAGCACACTGACACTTTGGAATCTTATGAGCGATGTATATGATTGTTCATGTATAATCCTTTACACATATACCATTTACCAACTCTGGGACTAAGTCTGGATACAGATGCACCTCAAGTCCCCTCAGAAAGGTGCTTAAAACACAAGCAGAACCTTGCTGAACCTCATGGCTCAACAGGGAAGTCTACCTGACCGTTTTGTTTATCCTCTCCCTTATGCAATAAACAATCAAGCTTATCTTGCCATAAAATCTTTAAAAACTACCATCACATTTATTTTCAAACTTTGTTAAATCACTGGTTTATATCAATAAGAATATTGTTGCGTCTCTGTTACAAGTGAATTATATCACTCCATCCATAACTAGAAATCTGTCTGAATCAGGTGCCTGATGAAGACAATGTCATGATGATATCCTGACCTCTGAAGTGAACTTCACCTCTGGTCCTACAGAGTCATCAAGTTTCCTTCTATGATTTTTTTATAAGGACTGTGCTTCTGGAAGAGCAATTCACACTGCTTCTCTGAGAATTTTATTTCAGTATGGAGCTAATTAGTTTCGGAAGAGGTTGTTCTGTCTCACCAGGGTTAAAGAAATTAAATTAAGTTTATGCCATCTCCAGTCTATGCTGTTTGTTAAAACAACTGGTACTGTGGGCTTGTAATGGTGGTGAATAGTGCAAAATGCAGCACTAAGGTTGTTCTACGTTATGTCAATGGATCGTTTTATTTGTTTATTTATTTGGTAAAACCCAGGCTGCGGGGAGAAAGAAAAGGTGATGAACAAACCTCTGGATCTGTGATAATTGAGAGTGGGGATTTGGACAGACAGGTTTTTTTTTAATCTGGGCCAGATTTTAACTCATGCTAAATGGTTTAACCTCTCAGGGCCACTCCCCTAGGTCTCACTACTTTTAGCTTTTTAGTATTCAGACTTTGGTTTTTAGTTAGTTACTTTTTCTTTTTTTTCCCCATTTCTGTTTATTAGTGTTGCAAATGTGTTTACGGTACAAAACTTACTATTCCTTACACTGTGTTTCAGGATTGTCTCTGAGGTATCTCTAATTATGTCAAAACAGACTTCTAACAATTCTTGTTTCAAGAACATAAAAAATCTTTTGAAACAGAAGGTTCCAAAGTGACTAATGGTTTTTAAATGATTTTTGCATTACACATTTTACAGCATACCTTGTTTTGTGTTGCCAAAAGATAGGATTGTCTTCTCTTTTAAAACATATATTTTTAAGATGTATGAACACATAAAGGAAAAACATAGGTCTCATGTAATTATCTGCTGGTTTAAGTTGTGTACAAGTCTAATTTTTAAAAACCATTGAAAAATTGTTTCCCATGGCATGTTGCCTGAAGTACGTTTTATTTTGAATGCAGATTTAAATAAACATCTGTTTTTTTTCCCTTACAGTCTTTTAAAAAGCTGCCAGAACTCCTAACTAAATGTTTTCACCTCTGCCGCAAGCTGTAAATATTTAGGGAGCAACCAAAATAGCACTAGTGCATTCACTGCAGTAAACATAAGCTGAAACATTGCTATTATAAACGCAAAAATATTTGTTAAAAGGCCTGACTGAAATAAAGGTTCCTGATTTTAAAGTTTTATTTTATTTAAGATTAAGAAGAAAAAATCTAAATATCATTATGGGCCCTATAAACAAAGAAAACAGAAAAAAATTCACATTACACCTTAAAAAAAACAAAAAAACAAACAAAACCAGCAGAGATAATTCAGACCCACCCGTCATTGTTATGTTACCAGCCTGCTTAGAAAAGATATTAAAATACATAAAATATATATGGTAATGTGGTTTGATAGGTAGTGCTTGCCTGCCCAATCGGGGCTATTTAAAGGTCTCTTGAAAGTGGAGCACTGGATCATTTTCTATCTAAGTAGATTAGAAATAGCATGTCTTTTCTCGCTCATGTTCCTGCTCTTATCAGCAAAGCCTTGATTAGTTTAAGGAATTTTGGTGTGTTTTAAAATCATTCAGAAAAATTAAGCAATTTATATTTTTGAGACCTGATCCAAAATCCATGAAGCCTCTGAAAAGATTTAAAAGGTCTTTGGGTGAAGCAATAGGTGTTAGTATGGTTGGTTTAAGTGTCTGATCCAGTCTAATGCTACAAACTAATCTTACTCAACTTACTGTCTGTTTACATTTCAATGGTTGGAGTTTGCATAATTACAGCTGAAGATAACCGTAATGGCAGCTGAGTTTGTAATTTAGCAAAATTAAAATTTTGGAATATTCGTATGAGAAATATCATGATAACATTATAGACTACTGCATTTTTTAGGCATAATGATAGATGCCTTCTTTTGTAAAATATTAAATTACCATGATATCAATGCACACAGTCCTTATATATTATCCTATGCAAAAAACCCTACAAATTCTCCAATATTTCTCAAAATCCAAGGAAAAAAATAAAACACACACAAACAAAAAAAAAACCCAAATCCATAGAAAACTCCAACAGCTTCTCAATATTCATAATATGCAACAACAGGATTAAAAAGATCACTGTACTTTTTTTCTGTGTAATGATTAAGAGATGCACTTTCCTACTGGTTTGATTCTAACAACATCTTCAGAAAAAAATACTCTCAGAATTTTTTTCTGTCAGAATTATTCCCAACAGAATACTAAATATGAGGAACAGTGCAAGTCAAGGTGTGCGAACTCCGGAGATATCCTTTTGAGCACCATTAAAAAAGAACACTAAGAAATTGATACAAATCTTCAACTACTAAAGAGGACTTTTAAAATGTTCAGTACTATCACTGAAAAGTTTAAGGAATGTTTTTTAAACAATAGAATATATATTTTTAAATTTGTCATTACAACCATTTTAATGATGTCTTAGAAAATAGGCATGATTTTTGATGTTCAAAACTTGCAAGTCAAAATTCAGGTCTGAAAGCTGCTTTGACTGACATAAAAATAAGTCAACATAATGTAAAAAAATTGCTTTCCTTTTTTTTTTTGAGTGGAGATAATATGAATAATAAGAAAATCATGGAGCTAGTAAAGTCTTAAAACATTTGCTTGCTTCTTTGCTGCACAATTATTCTTCTAACGCCACTCCTGTGTCTCTCTCCAGTATCTACATGCATGTGTGTTGTTTTTTTTTTTCTCTTTATGATCCTGTTTTTCTTGGTGATTATATTAATTAATAACTATTTGGACCAAAATAACACTGTTACACTGTTCCAAGAGGAACACTAACTTATTTCTGGCATAAGAAGGAACTTAAGATCCAGACCACATACTGCATGGCTCCCAGAGGGGCAACCAGGAGGAAGAGAATAAGATGAATTTCTCTAATTCAACTGTTTCACTGCTTGCACTGATCAGTGCTTAGAGTGGTGCCCACTGCAGTCGACTGATTTTTTCCTTTTTTTTTCTCTTTTTTTTTTTCTCTTTTCTTTATGTAGACACTTGAGGACCTGCCACCCTTCTGGTTTTTTTCAGTACTTTGGTGTTAAACTATCCTTCATAGAATCACAGAATGAATGGGACAGACAGGCACCTCTGGAAACAGCAAGGTCAGTTAAGTTGCTCAGTGCAGTGTTCAGTCATGCTTTGAGTTTTTCTTAGAATGGAAACTTCACATCATCTCTGGCCAAGTGTTGATCATTTTCACTTAAAAATTCTCTAACCAACCCACCAACCAACCAACCAGCCAACCAGCCAACCAACCAACTAACTAAAAAAAAAAAATTATCATGTTTAACTGGAATTTTTGGTATTTCAAATTTTACCCATTCACTTCTATTCACTCATTTGGCACCACTGAGAAGGTTCTGACTGCGTCTTCTTTATTCCTTCCCATTAGTATCTATACATATGTTTGCATTCCTTCTGAGTTTTCTCCAGGTTCAACAACTGCAGTTCTCAGTCTCTCCCGATACAAAAGATGCTCCAATCTCTAAATCATCCTTGTTTCCCTTTGCTAGACTTGATCCCCTATGTCTGTGTCTGTCTTGTACAGGAAAGCTCAGAATCTGACAAAGCACTCCAGGTGTGTCTTATCAGGGCCTCTAGCAGAGGGGAAGAAACACCTCACTCAACCTGCTCTCAGTTTTCAGCCTAATATACTCCAGAAAGCTGATGTCATTGTCACAAGGGGACACTGACAGCTTGCGTTCAAGTTCTTGTCCAGCAAGTGCTGAGTCCATCTCTGTCAAGCTGCTTTGGAGCAATATGAGAAAGACATCAAGCTATTAGAGAGCATCCAAAGGAGCGCAATTAAGATGGTGAAGGGTCTGTTCAGCCTGGAGAAGAGGAGACTGAAGGGAGACCTCATTGCCATCTACAGCTTCCTTGTGAGGGGAAGAGGAGGGGCAGGCACTGATCTCTTCTCTGTGGTGACCAGTGACAGGACCCGAGGGAACGCCCTGAAGTTGTGTCAGGGAAGGTTTAGGTTGGATATTAGAAAAAGGTTCCACCCAGAGGGTGGTTGGGCACTGAAACAGGCTCCCCAGGGAAGTGATCACAGCACCAAGCCTTAACAGAGTTCAAGAAGTGTTTGGATAATACTTTCAGGCTCATGATGTCTCTTGGGAACGGTCCTATGCATGGCCAGGAGTTGGACCTGATGACCCTTGTGGGTCCCTGCCAACTCAGCAATTCTGTGATTCTGTGATTTCATGATTCTGGTTGGTCCTCAGCCTCAGCTGGTACAGAAGGCTGATAATCCTCATGGCCAGGATTTAACTTAGTTCTTTTCAGACTATTTCTCTAGCCTGACAGTTCCTTCTGACTGGAGGCACAACCATCTGGTTTATCAACTGCTTCTCTTAACTTTATGCCATATAATTTTGGTCTTGTCAAGACAACTACTTTAGAAAATTCAGGTATTTTGGTCTAATAGGATATATAACTGCTAAAAAAAGTGGAAGTAATCTGGTTCATATGAATTATACAAGTTTTCAATATATATCTGCCAGGCTTAAGAAGTGAGTCTCAAGACACTTTATCAATGCATATCCTGCTCTGATCCAAATTTGTACTGGTTTGAGAGTAAATATATCATTTCATTGAGTTGACAGACTTCTTAACGTGTGCTTTTTAGAAAAAAAAATCTGTAAGATAAATATGTCCATAAACCTACCATTATGAATGTGCACTAATGTATAGAGCAGGATGAATACATTAACAACAAAAACCTGTCACTTGCACCCCTCTGTCTCTTCTTTCACATTCCTTTTTAGCATGTCAAGGCAACCAGATTGATTAACCCTGTAACTCTGTTCCCTTGTGTGATCTTGTTTTTATTTTCACATATATTCTACTTCAACTTGCTCATAATTATAGTACTAGAAAAATATATCTTCTTTTGAAAATGTGCTGTACTATAAAGAAGCATGGAAATGTATAATGAGAATATTTGAGTGCTGCAGTAAGTAAAAAATTGTTGTCAATATTGATGGTATTAACCACAGCTCTTTTTCTCTGGACATCTTTGATTATACCTATCTGAAGAGCAGTCAAGATACAGAAGATCAAAACCCAGTCTTAGTTACACTGATTTAAATGGAGTGTAACTGTACTGCATTTAAATGTTCTTAATGAAAGAGATGAATTTTAATTTGGTTGTCAAAGAAAAAGTGTGTTTCACTAGCAACCTGTTAGGGTGAGACTTTGGGATTTATTTTTCTTCATATTCCTTTGATTCATTTTTTTCAAAGTATGTTTATTTATGCATTCTTTTATAAATGGAATCACAGCTCATTTAGTATTTCTCATTGGGATGTCATTTAAGCATAAGTCAAGCTCTGTCACATGCAGTCAGGTGCTTTAATAGAAAAGATTACTTAAATACCAAAAGAACTGATTAAAACAAAGCCCTGGTGGATTCTTCAATAAACATTTTTTAGACTATTACACATATAATGCTTTGTTAATAACTGTAGACATTGATGGGCTCTGGGACAGATTAGGTTCAGCAATCAGGGCAAAAAACTGTGGACAAAATTCCTGAGTTCAGATGTCTGTTTACATAGGCTACAGCCTTTATTCTTTTATTCAGTCATTGTCAGGACCTGGATTATCCCTTTATTTTTTGTTTCTTCCTGAATATGGGAATTTCTGCTTTGCCATATAATGAACCAGACTTCAAGCCCATAAGCTAGCACAGTCAGAGAATTACAAAATTGCCGTATGGTTTTAGCTATAGGGAATGATTAAATTCAGACTGGGGCTGTGTGACGCAAAATGACTGGTAAGAACACAGACAGCTCCAGAACAAGGTGGTACAGGATGTGTAGGTACTTCAGTTGGTTTCAAAAATAATTCCATGTGATACCAAAATCTGTAGCCAGCCTGGAAGGAAATTGTTGAGCAAGGTTAACCATGCTGATTTCAGTGCTGGCAAATGCACATTTCAGAGCACATGTTCTCTTGAACCTTTTGCTGGAAAATTTGTCAAAGTATACCCCTCGTTCTTCATGATTGAAGGTGTCTCTTCCACACTTTTATTGTCTCTTCAACAGTTTTACATACAAAAAAAACTATGCACAACTGGTAAGTAGAAAATTACCATTTCAACTGAGAAGAAAAGTCATATACCCTTTGGGGATGTTGGTTGACAGACAGCTGAATACTGTCCAGCAATGTGCCTGGGTGGCCAAGAAGGTCAATGACATCATGGCTTCTATCAGAAATAATGTGTCCAGCAGGACCAGGGCAACAGTTGTCTCCATGAACTTAGCACTGGTGAGGCTGCACTTCAAATCAAGTGTTCGGTTTTGGGCTTCTCACAACAAGAAAGACATTAAGCTGCTGGAGCATGTCCAGAGAAGGGCAACAGAGCTCAGAAAGTGTCTAGAGCACAAGTTTGATGAGGAGTGGCTGAGGGAGCTGAGGATGTTTAACCTGAAGGAAAGGAGACTTAGGAGGGACCTCATCACTGTCTACAACTATGTGAAAGGAGTTCAAAGGTAGCTAGGTGGGGGTTGGTCTCATCTCCCAAACAATAAATGATAGGACAAGAGGAAATGGCCTCATGTTGCACCAAAGGAGGTTTAGTTTGGATATAAAGAAAAACATCTTCACTAGAGATTTGTCAAGCATTGGAACAGGATCCCAGGGAAGTGTTGGAGTCACCATTCCTGTTCCTTCCTATTTAAAAACATGTATATGTGGCACCTGGAGACATGGTTAAGGGGTGGGCTTGTCAGTGCTGGGATTAACAGTTGGACTTGATGATCTTAGAGGGTTTTTCCAAACCTAAGGAGTTCTATGATTGTGATTTAGAATACTGTAAGGTTGTAAGGAAGAAGGCAAAAAAAATAGACTTAATCTTTTTTATCTCCTCAAGGTATCTGAGATTTCTCTTGTCACCAGGTGATACCTAAACACACACTTTCAGTGACAAGGCCTGAAGACTACTTAATAGCTACTTTTTTTTCTTTTACTTGCTTTTTTCTTTTCTTTTTCTTTTTTTTTTTTTTTCTGTTAGTGTGTTTGCACACCCTCCCAGCATCTCCCTGATCCTTGGAGACTATAATGATTTGCACAAGTATCCTTGGAAGTTCACAGTACAACAGAAATCTCTAGAAAGCAAGAGAAATGAGAATTCAATGACTGTGAATATAAGATGTAAAATTACGACATCATTTCAAACTGGATAATGACTTTTAGAAATCTTTGTGTGAAAGCAGACATCATCATGCATGCATGAAGGAAGAAAAGTGGAAAATAAGAGCTGTAGGGTTTCTGTACATATTTGCAGACAACTCAGAGAACATTGAAATCTTCTCTTGTACTTCGATCTCATGACTTCAAGAAGGAACAGCTGTCAAGAAAACATGATTACTGCTAACAAGTTTGGATGGTGTCTTATCAAAACCTTGTCTTCCAAAAAAAAAAATGTAGGAGAACACATTATTTTTTTCTGATGGTTATTTTTATGATATGTACTTATAGCTCACACAGTCCTCTATCCTCTGCAGAAATAGAGCTTATTGAAAACTGGGTCTACAAAATATGCTTGGCATGAATGAAAACACTGTGGATGCGCTGATGTCTACAATCGATATTCTTATCTGCAAGGACTACATTAATATTTTTGATTTAGTTAATGGAAGGGTAAAACTAATGTTGTAGATAAGTGAGAAAATTTGGATTTCTTGTTTTTATTAGTACCATAAAAGAAGGTGTTGTCATGGTAACATAACAATAGTAATGCAATAATTAGAACTGATATAAACTTGATACATGAGCAATTTGTATATTAAAATTCTATTATTTTGGCATTAACCAAATATAGCCAAAAAGTTTTGAAAAGAATATATACAGACTACACATGGAAATAAATAAATATCTTTGAAGTTTCCCTCAAGGCTATATTTAATAAATCAAACAGTAAATATGAATTTAGTTAGCAGAACTATAGTGATTTTGTCTTGTTTTTCCCTATTTTATATCTATATTGCATATTTCAGATTTGATTTGATTCAAGTATACTTATAGATTGTTTACTGAAGTCGCCCTTTGACTTCCTCTAATAAGTTCCACATAACTGGTTAGATATTCATTTTGCTAAGTGGTAAGTGCTTAATTGGCTTTATCTAATCTGAGTATAATCAGGCAGCCAACAGAGCAGAGGATTCTTTTATCCAAAAGATCTCCTAAAGAAGAGTTTGTCTGTGCTTCAGTGGCAGCCTCATTAGGCTTGCCATGAGAAAATTTCCTAGTGTGGAAATGGGTTTCTAGTTAGAGTAGAAGATAAAAAGAAAAATTATTTAAAAAGCAGTCTGATTAGAAAATAAATGTCCTTTAGCTGAAAGCTGCAGTCACAGACAAATAAACTGTTCCAAAAGTTGCAATCCTGTTTCCTATAGGCAGAGCAAGTAATTTAAAGTACCTCTAAATATTCATTTAACTTGGAATTGTTTAGTGGCTTTGTCCCAGAAGAAATCTTATTTTTTCTTGTATATATTTATAGAGAAAAAAAAAATCCCTTTTTCTAGTAGAGCCTTTTTCCATTTCACTAGGAATGGTGGGGTTTTTTTAGGCTTTAACTACTTAACAGTTGTACTAGAAAAGGAAAACTTCCAGAGTGGTACAAGAGGCAGCAGAAGAGTTAACTTGAGCAGGTCAGAGAACAAGGCTGTTTCATCAATGTTAAACTGTTACAATTATCTTCACACTGCCCTCTTTTAATGGAAGAATCATCTTTATTGCTTGCACAATTGAAAAAAAAGGTATGGAAAATCAATGGACCAAAAAATGATACAATACTTTTGTTAAATTGCATCCCATTGAATGTAACAGCAAGAACATAGAAAATAAGCAAAAATCAGTTCTGGAGTAGTGCACATATTATTCCTTGTTTTGTGAGAAAAAGATGTAAATTTGGATTTGACAATACTATTCTACGTTCCGTTAAGAGCCTCACAAAGTCTTCAGCTGAGATAATCAGCTAAAAGCTTCAAACTAAATGTTGAACCTGCAAGACTTGAATTTCTGAATGCAAACTTCCAGCCCTGATGATGTTTGACAAAGACAACTGGATCTACTTTTTTCCCTATCTCTCTAGGATGAACTCCATGTTAGTACTGCCCATTTAGCCTGAGTACTCACCTCTTTGACATGAGAGAGAATAAAATTTCAAAATCCTTAAAACTTCTGAAATGCATTTAAGTATCTTGTGAAAGGCTTATTGCTGCCTTGCACAGTCTTGTTCACAGTTTGTAAAGTTCTGACTAGCCGCCCTAGGGGACTCCCTATGATATTAAATACATAAAAATGAATAGAAGCACAAATTTATTAAAAGTTTTTAATCTGACACTATACAATCATGCAGATTGTAGAATTGTTGGACTTTCTTCCTCCAAGTCACTAGGAAAATGGCGTGAGGGAAGTGACTAAAATGTGAGAGCACAGAAATCTCCTTTTAAAACAAGATCAGAAGTTTGTATATTTGTGAATTTTGTTTTACTGTGTCAAATGACAAGCAATTGAAAAAGAGTCTGAGGATAAAACACGTATATGACAAGGGTTTCAAAGTTTATTTTCCTAGTGATTTCAAATAATCTGTAGCTTGAATAGCTAGATAGCTAGTGCTATCTTTTGTTTATTAGATCTGGAAAGATTCCTTTTCTTATGAATTTAATTGCTTTTTCAATTTTTTTTTTTCAACACTAACTACTGGCATAAGTTTCTGTGGTGCTGAGTTCCACAGCTGTGCTATATATTTTGTAACAGCACATCTGGTTTGTTTTTTTTTAACTTGGTTACATAGGAAAATCATCTAGATTTTACATCCACATTCCTATGATTTCATGATACTCTATCATGCACATACTCCATGGGCTCATCCAATATGGAAAACTGTGGTCAGTTTAGTTCCTTTTGACACTTCACTACTTACAATTGGAAGCTATTCAGTATTTGGGATTGAGTCAGTCCCCTTTAGCTTTATCTGAATTTATAAGGAGACACGAAGCATCTGCAATGTCTCTTACACTAATGAGATCAGTAAGGCACAAGTAACTAGGCAATTTTATAGTAATACAAAACAGAACTTTCAGACATTGGCAGATGTATAAAAATAGATATAATAATGTATAAAAATACAGAAAACCATATACTCAGAGATTTTGCAAGTGGACTAAATGGGACTTCAAAATGCATCACATAGTTCCTCAGTTTTGTAAGACCAGCTAGATCTTTTGATCTGCTCTTCACTGCACATAATTTACTCTTTCTAGTGTCTTAAAAGCACTCATATTGGTTAAAATACAGAGGCACCTTAGTTTGAAAGGCAAATAATTTCACTGTGATGATTCTTATTTAAATTAGGGACACTGAAGAATGGAAGTCAAATAGTTTTATGGCGAACTCTGGATCTGAGTTTAGACTAAGTCTTAGAGGAAAATTCTGACTTTAATTCCTTATCCATCTTGGAGATTCATGGAATAAAATTCAAGAGCAACAGAAATATGTTTACTGCTATGCATCAGTTTAAAATACCGTATGTTTGTCTTTTTCTGTACTGTTCCTAATCAGAACATTCAAACATGAACACTCAATTTTGAGCTGTGTCAAGGCACTTATGAGATACTTGGGTTGTCTTGAAGTTCCCTGCGAGAAATTATCATAGTTGATGTAGTCACATGAAACGTGCCATCTGGTTGAACTCAATATGAACTCAGAGGTCTTTACTAAATCTTCCCTTTGGGGGGAAATCAGAGACATAAAACTTGAAAGGGATTTATACATTGTAGCATATTTAAATATGACAGTAGGATTTATAGATGTGATTATTTGACAGGATTTAAGGGCACATTTATAATCTAAATCAGATATATCTCAAAAGTTTAATAAGGTGGGGTGCTGAAATCTTTCTATTTGGGATTTTTAACTTGATTTTTAGATCTCCCATTGAATTTGTCTATCTTACTTGAGAAGGCAAAGAATGGCAGATGAGTCTGTGAATTTTTAAATCCACTTTGAAACGAGTCAACTGTTTCAGAACGTATTTAAACTAAATGTGATCTTTAAAATAAAAGTCTGTGAAGTAAAACAAACTCCTGCGGATTTATTCAGAAGATTTAGAAGTCAGAACTGAAGAAGTCTTTAAGAAAAACGTACTCTGAAAATGTTTAATGTTTAAATGTTCCTATGTCTAAAACTATCTGTATTGTTTCTACAATCATCTTTAGGTTCAAGACATAAATCTTGTGAAAGATTAAGAGTTTCTGAAACACATTTGAATTCACTCCTGGTACAGCCCAAACCATGAATGCCAGCTTCAATGAAACTGGAATTATCCACTAGGACACTAAATTCACTTAACATTAAAGGAATGCTACAGAAGAGAGAATAAATAATCTCTGACTACTCCCACACCTCATGGTGCCATTACTGTACAGGCTTGTAAACTTTGAATATAACACATCTTCTTATTCTACTTTCAATATTGATTCTTTCTTATGAAGGTGATGGACTCAATTCTCCAATAGTCTAAGGTCAAGTCTGTTCTTTACAACTACATGAAAGGAGGTAGTGGTAAGGTCTGTCTCTTCTCCCTGCCAACTAGTGATAGATTAAGGGGAAATTGCCTCGAGTTGCACTAGGGGAGTTCAGGTTGGATATTAGGGAAAATTTGTTCACTGAAAGAGTGATTGGGCATTGGAGCAGGCTCCCCAGAAAGGTGGAGTCAGCATCCCTAGAAGTATTCAAAAAAGTAATCAACATGTCACTTTGTGATATAGTTTAGTGAGCATGGTAGTATTTGGTTGAAAGTTGGACTTGATGATCTTGGAGGTCTTTTCCAGCCTTAATGATTCTATGATTCTAAGTCTCAGCAGATTTATGATGAGGTGGGTAGCCTAAGGAAAGCTTTGCTCACCATGTATTAATTCTACTTCATCTGCTGTGGCACAATGGTCAAATAACCACTGTATCTTCTCATTTTTTATTTCTTTCACCTATTTGAAGAAAAAAAAATGACTTCTTCTTTTAGGGCAGAGTCTGTCTTTCATGCATATCTTGTCAGGACAGAAATGTTCACGCACAAACCAAAAATCAACAGTAAGCATTAAATATTTTGCATTCAACTGAACTTTGAAATGGGTCATAATCTTTGGCTGAGGAATTAGTCTGCTACAGATAAACTCACTTTCTGCAACAGCAGATAATTCTTATCTTGAACAGGTTGTGATGTCAGCCAATATTATCATTATCACACTTCAAAAATAGGAGATAGCTGAAAGAAAGTAATTTAAAAACAAATAAATTGAACTCCAAAAGTGTAACTAGCATGCAAGAGTAATTACGGGGTTCTACAGTCAATATTGCTTCTGTATATCTCAGCTTGTTAACTGGCAAAAATACTTTTAGTTACTTTCCTCATTTTAAATTTAGAAATATTTTTCTTTCCTAGTGTACTTGACATTGCTTCATTTGAGTTTCAAATCTTTTTTTTTTTTTTCTACTGAGATTGTAATTTGGCAAAATAATTAACTGTAGACAAAGGATTAAGCAGAATATTATTTTTCAGCTTTGTTAATAAGGAAGAAAAACACATCTGTGAAGCTGTTTGTGAGCAGAACTGGGTGGGAAATAGTTTCAAACAACGACCCATGTAGCCCGCTAGTCTGATTTTGGGGTGAATCCAAAACCATTCAGGGTTGTCAACAGACATACAGAAATAATCTTGATTTCAGTGATGTGGACTCCCATGTTAGAGGTATCAGATATGGGTTCAAATCCTTACTTAAAAGAAAAGAAAGGAAAAAATATTAAAAAGAAAAAAAAATGGAAAGCAACCCCTGAATGTGTTTGCCTTCCTAGTCATGCAACCTCATTATACAGACATCTGGCATGGGGTGGGAAAATAGAGTGTTATTTAAATTTTTATGTCTTCAAACTTCAAATTTTAAAAAAAAAATCCTTTCCAGAAAACAGAATTATTTTTAAAAGGAAAAAAAAAAAAAGAAATATTTGTTTCAATAGATTCCATTTAAATCTGCATTCCAGAGTTTTTATACAGCCTAAACTAATTTGAACTAGGAAAATTATCATAAAAATAGTACATAGTCTCAGGCAAATATCCTATTTTATATTTGATTAACATAAAACAATGCTGTCCACAAATAGAAACCCAGATATTTACCTCTCTATATACATAGTTGGACTGAGACATCTTGATGTGTTAAGAACTTGTTCTTAAAATGCACTGGGACACAGAAAAGTTCCAGCTAAACACTGTTTGCAAGTAGATGACCATGGTCTGTGCATATGATTGACAGATATTTTGTGATCAGCTCTTCTATGGCCTTTACCGAATGTGGGATTCTGAACTGTAAACTATTTCACAGTCAACATCTCATCCAAAGAAGATGCACAAATATGTTTAGCAGATTAGTCATGTTTTCTATAAACAGCCACAACAACAGATTCTGTGAGAAAATTCTAAGCCATTGGCTTCATTCTGTGAGGAAATTATATGCAAAAAGATCCACAATAAAGTAGACAAAAGACAGACCATCTACAATGATTCTAGTAGCCAGTGGCCAATGAGAGATAATTTTCTACAAAATTGCTTTCTAATCTCAGTCTTAATCCTCAAAGGAGAATGAAAAATATCTTGAAAAGAGGAGTTTGAGAGCAAGTAATCATAACTTTGATACTAAACATAATGCACTGAATCACTGAATGTGATACATTTGTAGATGTATCACATATCACAATTTTGCCATGTCCTTCCCTGCTAGGTATCTTCTCTTCCAGAAGTACTAATTTTCACCTTTTTTGAGCAGGGTCTTTGCTATGGATGTGATTATTAGAATGCAACATTTGCAGAATGTTGTCACTGAGAGGTTTGATTGTACTGTTAGGGGTTGAAATTTTGGAGGCTATGGTAATCAAAGGCAACTAATAGATGAGTAGGAATCTAAACATATTTTGACTGTGCAGCCAGGCTGATATGAAAATGTGAAAGAGCTTGAGGTTGGGTTTTTTTGGTTTGTTTTTGTTTTGGGCTATTTTTAATGTCTTGTGAAAAGTAGCGTTAGCTTAATCTGGTGACATGGGAAGTGAATACAGTTCAGTGGCTGAGTCCATAAAGAAAGAAGAAATGTCCTTAGCTGATAGATCTGCACTGGCCTGTGAAGCACAGCTGGTGTGTTTAGGTCTTTGGTTCATTGGCTTGAAGACCAGTGACTCTCAGCATGTCCCCAGTTTGTCAGCTGCAATGCTGAGCCCATTAGAAATTCCCACTATAGGCACACACAATGCAGTAGAGCACAGACATGAGCTGTTCTAGTGGAGCAAGTATCCCTGCAGTGGGGACTGTTCAGTCACTGCAAATGTAGATGTAGTTCATTGAGAATCTTGGTGAGAACACTGATTTACAACCTCAAAAGACAGCTTGCTGAAGTCTGACTTGTGGACTTGTGGTTCATTTATTTGTTCTCCTTCTTTCAATAATGTTAAAGTTCAGTGATGGAAATCCAATTAAAAGATATATTTACTTTCTGCAAAGCCTGATGTCCTTGCTCGTTCATTGCAGGCAGTTTGAAGTGTACCAAAGTAATCAGAAAAATCTGTCAGATATTTTAAAAATATTTTGTACAATTTTGGGGAAAGTCTCATTTGGAAAACCACATTAAAAAAATATAAAGCATTAAATAGTAATGAAATGCTGAATGTACATGGAGTACTGAAAGCTTTTTTAATTTTAAATTTCTGAACTGTTTTTCAACAAGTTTTCAAAAATAATGACAACTCATCTTACAGAAAGCCTGAATACCAAATGCTTCTCCCAGGTTTCAATGTAACCTTCAGACAATGAGTATCTCCAGACCAAACCATAGTTAATCAGTCTTCTGTAGAATAAAATAAATCTCCCTTCTGCCTTTTATGGAATGGAAAACAAGGGACCTGGGACCATTTGTTTAACATAACACCTCTCTTGTCAATGAGGCATTTTGGAATATGGAGGGAAAACTTCTGTTCTCTGACAGAGTAGCAGACACCTTAAATTAAGTAAAAAAAAAATTTAAAAAGAAAAAAATAAAAAGGTATATATGGACATCAGTGAGAAAATTAACAAAAACAAAATACCACATCTTTAAATATAAGAAGGTGCATGTTGTACCATTAAATAAGGAAACTGTCATTAGGCTTTGTTATCAAGGCTACATCTCATACACACTAAAATAAGGGAATAGCCATGAAACATGATAGCTGCAATCTCTCTCTTGGCTTGTAAACTCAGCGTAAGAACTCATCTTTATTACAACTAAATATATTAGGATCCAAACAAACTTGTATGGATCAGGAGGTAGCATGAAACAGTGAATTTCCAGTCTACGTTTTGAATTCAGACACCTTTGTTTTGTTTTATTATTTTATTTTATTTCACTCTGTTATATTTTTATTTATTTTACTTTATTTTATTTCACTCCATTATATTTTTATTTTATTTTATTTTATTTTACTTGCTTTCTAAGCATCAACAGGGGATGCTGAAAGTAAGAGAAGGCTTTGCACATGGTTAGGTTGCTAATATGGACATAGAGAGGACAAAATACTCATGTGAAAGAGACAAACGTGTCTGAGACTTGGAAGGTAAATATGATGTGGCAGAGTTTAGGCTAAGGAGCTTTTCACAAATCATTAACACAACTTTCACAACACTGAGGAACTATGGGCAATCCAGCCTCTGTTCCCGTTGAAAGACCTTTTGAGTGAGATGGTTCAAAAATGCTTCATTGAAATCTTTACTCCTCCATTAGCTAGAGGCATCCAAGAGAACCTTTTCCCTTTTTGCAGTCAAAAATCTGGTACAATATAGTTTTTTCTAGTGTAATTCACTTTCAAATTGATACCATAATTCTTCAGTTTGTCCATGAAGTAGAAAAGTCTCATTATTATGTCCTTGCTTTCCTCTTCACCTGGGCACAACAGGAACAAGGCTTTCTGGGCTCTTCCAAAGTCATATTTTGCAAGGGCCTGATAGCGTCTCACAGAGCTGGGCATTTACAGTCATCCTCCAGGGTGCTGTGTTCAGAACCCCAAAGTTCACAATTAGAAGGATATACCAATCTGGTGTTTTCTATTCTTAACATCTACCATTGCTGTTTTGCCTGTTAGACAATTACACCTCTCTCCGTTCATTTTATCCAACTCATATTCCAACTTAGAAGTGCGTTTTTCAAAACAATTTCTGCACTGGCAGTGCACTAGTGTAGTTAAATATGAAATTTGTGCAATGTTATGATCTATTTCTTTTTAAATTGTCCTGTCAAACTCACTAGGCCTCCTCACACTCTAAAACTGAGGAAACTTTAAAAGCATTTTTCTGAAAAAGGAGAAAGAGGACAAGCCTTGTAGCCTATATCTAAAGATCGGATGGTGAAGGAGGTTACAAAGTTTGTTACACTTGGTATATTTTTGCGGGTTTTTTCACCCACTTAAGTTAATATGAAATGCCTATTTTGGAATTGCCGGCATTACAGATCAAACTTCTTTCCTTTCTATTTCATCTAAAGCAATAATGGTGGATGTAACTCTTGAATGGTGGGTAGTCTCTGTGGATGAGACATGGACAATAGGACATGTTTTGAAGTTGCTCACATAAAATCCAATTGCATGACTGATATAAAATAATGCATATTTCTTAGCAGTAGAGACATAAGAAGAGATTTAACTTTTTAAACTGTAATGAGATGAAGTTTCATTCTCATCTGCCAATTCCTAGTTATAATAGTTATTAAAGGGAAAACCAATTTAATTAAACTTTAAGAAAGGCATTAATCCAATAATGTTGTGAAGTGAATTTACCTTGACTCCAGGTCAGAAATCTGCTCCACCACTCCTCTAAAATGAATCTGGTGTTAATGTTTCTACAAATTCTCTTACTGGATTCATGGAAGATTCAGGATGGAGGGTCCTGCAGATTCATCAATTATTATGACTTCTCCAGGACATGTGGCTATGGAGTCTTTTCTGATAAGAAGGAATGACCCTTCCAGAGGTACAACACAAAAATGGGTGAAATGGTACAATCTTTCAAGCCCTGAAAATATAGGCTCTGGACTTGTATTCCAGGCAGATGTACACAGCTATCCATATGGTCCTTTTGTTCCTCAGGATTGTGTTGCACCTCTCTGTGACATCTGTTACTTTTTACACAAATGGTTTTGTTGCATCTGCAAAGAGTTTCTTTACGTGTAAAAGATTTTATAAACTGAAAACTCAAAGTCCACTTATGTGGACCTGTTGGAGTGAGTCCAGAGAAAGCCATGAAGATGCTCAGAGGGCTGGAGCACCTCTGCTGTGAAGATAGGCTGAGACAGCTGGGGTTCAGCCTGGAGAAGAGAAGGCTCCAGGAAAACCTTAGAGCCTGTTCTAGTACCTAAGGGAAACCAAGAGAGTTGAAGAGTTGGAGGGGGACTTTTGACAAGGGCATGAAGTGACAGGACAAGGGGGAATGGCTTCAGACTGAAAAAGGGTAGATTTAGATTACATATTAAGAATAAATTCTTGACTGTGAGAGTAGTGAGGCACTGGAACAGGCTGCCCAAAGAAGCTGTGGAGACCCCATCCCTGAAAGGCCAGGTTGGCACTCCAGGATTCTTTGAGCAACCTAGCCTACTGAAACGTGTTCCTGCCCACAGCAATGGGGTTGGAATTAGATGACTTTTAAGGTCCCCTTCCCCCCCATGATTATATGTTTCTATATGAAATCATTATGTGAGCATCTTCAAAATCCACTCATTGCAAACTCAACATGGAAATCACATAGCTGGTTCTTCTGTTGGTATTAAAAAAGTGTCCTTCCTCTGACCCACTGTGAATGCCATAGTACTCAAAAGAGAAGAAATAACTAGCAGGCAGTTTTGGAGGCACTGATGTAAGGACAGTGGTTAAGTACTGGTAAACAGATTTTTAGGCTTGTAGTGGCTGGTATGTCAAACCACGGGCAGAACACGAAAAAAGTTATATTGTATCACTGAGACTATGTGAGTGGAGAAGAACAGGTCACCACTTCCAGCTTACAAAGAAAGATAAGAATTACAAAGGAAAAGAGAAAGAAGAGAAAGAGAAACCAAAAAAAAAAGAGAACCAAAATAATCTTGGAGGACAGTACTGAGTACTGGATAACCTTATTCCAATTACCATGTTGCTTGGAAAGAGAGGGATTTATCTGAAATTGCAAATGAAACCTTAGAGGGAAGGAAACAGGATATGTTTGTTTGCCATTTACAGTTTTAAAAAGCATTGTATGGAGTGGTTTGGTGTTTTTGTTTGTTTGTTTGTATTTTTTTCTTTTTTTTTTTGAAAGAAGCCCGAAACAGAGATTCATATACAATTAATGTCTACAAATAGTGGCATATTATCTAAAGGCCTTCATTCATGATTAATTAGCTCAATAAATTAAGGTTGGATTAGATCACCTAGAACAACTATGAAGACGTTTTCAGTTATACACAAGGTTCAGTTGTATCCAGCAGTTTCATTTATGATACCAATATTCAAAAATAGCTGCAGATTAGAAGTACTTAGATTCTGGATGGTGAGTTTATCAAACTTTAAAATAAAATAAAAAAGACAATACTGATAGCTACCATATAATTAATTTTATATGAAAAATTAGCATAGTAGCACATGGCATCATGATTAAAAGTTAAATTTTATGCAAGCTGAATGGCTAAATCCCATGATAGAGGGATTAAATCTGATTCACTAACAGATTGCAAAATGCAATTGTTAATTTTGTGCAAGAACTCATTACACAAGGTCACCCAATAATAGCACTCTTGTTCCACTGCTATTAAATATTCCTTGTTTTAATTTACATGGCAATATAAAGATATTTCTGATTAAGTGATAGATAGTGCAAAAAAAATCCAGTGGTACTGTAAAACATGAAAGATGCTTGGTTGTTGTTATGAGTCAACCTGAACTGCTATGCTTAATGGTCACAGTCAAAGGAAACAGGATGATAAAGGTTTGTGTAAAAAAATACATTAGGAAACATAGGAAAACTGGGAGATTATGGCTTGGACTCAAATATTCCACAGAAAAAAGGGGCGAAATCATGACTGGAGATGACTTAAAATTCCAGCAGGTGATGCATCCAAAGGGCTGCTGGATGAACAACCCATTTCTTGGAAATTACTCCCTTAGAAGAAAGAGGGTTTATCATAGAAATTGGAAGGGACCGTAAAGACCATCTAGTTCCAAACCCCCTGCTGTGTACAGGGACACCTTCCACTAGACCAGGTTGCTCAGGACCCCATCTGGCCTTGAACACTTTCAGGGATCAATTCCTCAGCTTCACTGTTTAAAACCAAAAAAACTTGTCTAAGTAGTTTGTTCTCTCTTTTTGCATAAGAAAATGTAACATGAACTTGTTTGAATTTCTTCATTTGCTGAGTCGGTTGTAGGAAATATTTCTGTCATGATTTTCAGATTATTCACAACTCTGCAGCAGATGGGGGACCTTCCAAAGGATCTTGATCCAAAGGACCTATTGGAAGCTTCAACTGCTAAGACTCAAGATCCCTGTGACAGGGAATAGAAGGAATTGCAACAGAGAGATGAAGTAACATTTCTCTTTCCACTTCTGAGCAGTACATAGGAATCTACATGCATAGAAATTTCATATTGAAATATGCATCCTCTATACCTCTGATTACAGCCTCCTCTAAAGTGTTTAAAAGTTGAAGTGTTTAAAAGTTAAAGTGTTTCAATACATTATTTTTCACATTTTGTGAATAAGCTCCTTTGCTAAAAGTACTTCTCCAAACAAAAACAAACAAACAAAAAAACCAAGACAGGATAGAAGAGAGAAGGAGAGGGTTTTTTCCTTCTAAATCATATACTTTTGACTTCTATTAAAAAGAGATTCTAAATTTCAAATAACCATGCAATGTCCTCTTGAATAAAGGACTTTTTTCGAACTGGAGGCTTTAATGACAAGTTTAAGGATTTGTTTCATTGAAGCAAAGCCTCTGTTTCCCTGAAACCTTTTCTTGAACTGACATCCCCTTATTCAATAATGCTTTTTATAGCTGCACTACCATGAGTATTTTTATTCAGTGTGGGCAACCCTGAAATTCATTGAACAGCTTCAGAGTACCATAGATTAATGTTTTTTATTGAATTTTATTTGTGAATTCAAATCATATACTGTAAAGTTCTTGTTATCTATTTACTGAATTTATCTTTCATTGTACTAAAATGCTTTTTAGCTCGTGTACTGATGCTTGCACATTCTTAAAGATGATGGCAACCATAAGGTTGAAATACTGAAGACCATCAAAAAAACAAATGTGAAATGCTCATATCTTCGAGCACTTAGAGCATAGAACATATAAAAGAAGCAAGAGTAAAGCAACCAGATGCATGTCTGTAAATGAGACTGAAAACAACACTGAAGCTTACAAACAGAGGAAAACTTGGGCCCTGCACGCAGATAAACTGAGTTTTTACTGCAACTACGTATTTCAGTAGAACAGATTGATTTGTAGAAAGCAGAATGTTGTTTTTGCAATTTATTGTTTCTTTTAAGGCACGTATCAGTTTCCAGGAAAGGTCTGTTGGGGCTTCATTTGGGAAGTGGGAGACTGATCTTGCCAATCACAAACAAATTTCAGCGTTACTGGAAATGAATGCTTTAACTTTGTGCTTGCTGAAGTTCTTTTTAATATGTAATTTAGGTTCCAGCCTTTTGGTTTACAATTTAACTGTTTTGCTTTGTGTTTCCAAGAACATTTCTTTATGTTAAGTATCTTAAATATCAGCAAGATAACTACATGCCTCTGATTCAGACCCATCTGTTGCCATCCATGTGGGACAGATGTCATAGGAATTGTCACCATTCAGAGAAGAATCTCTCAGGGCTCCAAACTCATATCTGAGAGCAAGCTTCTGATAATAATTTTCTTAGAGCAAGTTTTGTTTTTCAGTCCTAAGGTGAATTATTAAACAATATTGCACCTAAAATACCTCAGGCTGCTCCATTCTGCTCTGCAGGCAGAAAATTGTTTGCATAGAGATCATTACAGACCTTTGGAATACTGTGTACACAGAGATAAGGGATGTCCAAATTGATGTTCTCTCTATTGAAACATCAACTTTGAATGACACCTGTAAAGAAAGATGGGGATATCTCAGGTTTCATTGCCAGCATTTCTTTATTGTTGGGAAACCACCAATACTCTTCACTGAACCACCTTGATTGCTTCTCAAGTAATTTGTAAAAGTTTATGCAGTAAAACGCTCATTTATTATATTCTCTAAGCACCTTTCAGAGAGATGTTATCTCAAGAAACCCATTACTTGATGAAGATAACAAAACACAGCCAAATATAGTCATTTCATCCATAAAATTGGTTATGACCTCATTACCAACTATAGGACAGAAACTGGAAGACTCTTGTCAGCTCAAAGAATCACGAACTTGTCTGCTAAAGCCAGTGTTGGTTTCATCGGAGAAAGAAAGCCTTGACTCTGCAATATACTTGAAGGACAGAGAAGAATTTATGCTGTGATACAGGTTTCTAATTACTGGGGTGTTCATTCTTAGAGAATATAGGATGTGATTCTTTGAATGCTATGTGTCAGAAGTCAAGATATTGCAAAATACTAAGCACCTGTTTTCCATGCAGTCTTGGCTGGAAATCCTCCCTCTCCAAATGATGAAGTTTTCACACATTTATTTTATGGCAGCCTGAAGAAAGACTAAGGATTTGTGATAGTAGAGTTTTAGCTCCATGAAGAAGCCAATTGTTCAAAACAGAAATACTTTGCTCCAAATTAAAATATTTCAGGTTTGTGCATTCATTTTGTATTCAGTAGTTGGTAGTATTAAAAACTTCAGGAAAACAGAATTTTGGTTTTCTTTTAAAAGAGCGGGAGAGCATTTGATTCTATTTTGTGCAACTATTCATAATGTTTATGGTAATCAATGGTAAGTATAAATGGAGTAATTATGACAAAGTTATTTTGTGTTTGAATGCTAAATTCAGACACATTTTGTAGAAATAATGACATAGCAACCTACAGGTGAATAAAAGCATGAGTCTGTTCCTACCAAATATGTCAGAAAAAACACAGCAACACAGAACCTGCTCTCTGTCAGAACTTTAAATGAAAACATGAAAAAAAGCAGAGGCACCATGCCATGAGTGATGTCTTTTCAAGTCCTGCAATTCTGTTCTTAATCAGCTTATGAAAAAATGTAGTTTTAGTCTCTGTTTACTCCTGTGTACTATGTATGCACATGTGGAGTGCTTCTAAGAGAACCACAAGCATTAGTAAAACAAAACACTAGCAATTTATCCTGTTGGTGGGAGAATCTGACGGATTCATCCCTTGAAACTCAAGTATGGATTATTTCAAATAAAACTGACAGCATCAGCCATCTGTGAACAATCCAACTACGTCTTACTCCTCTGACCTTTTCTCACAGTACCAACTACCTTGGCGACTCTACTCAAACCTCAGCAGACCCTGTACTCATCTCCGGCACATGCTCTAAATCAATCAAATACTGTAAGGGCAATGCCAGACTGTTTCCTTCTCTGCTGCTCTAACTGCTTCTTTAGGTGCTTCATCCATCATTAGTGCATACATTGCAGAGGAGATCGGGTTGCTCTGAAGGTTATTAATGAATGACAACGTTTTAGGTCAGAGAATATGACAGATTTTCAGGACAGATTAGGTATTTTGGCAGATCAGCTACAGACAGTGAAAAGAGCTGTTCTCCAAATCACATATATTCCATGTACTTTGCAGAGTAGAATCCTCCCAGAGGTCTTAAAGTAGGTGAGGCAAGGCTGGCAGGAAGGAGTTCTGTTTTGTTGTAGAATAACTAATAAATTTGGGAATAAGAGACAGGTCTTAAGGAGCAGGTCTTCAGGGACAAGTTTCCACTAGTCACTTTGTAAAACACAAATGACTGTCGTTTACACTTTCCTATAATCTCTTTTCATACAAGCTTGTCCAGCATAGTGCATGGTTTGATTACAGACTCAGAGACATATAATTACGAAATAGAAACAATAAATGTTTTAGGGACCCAGCACTGTATCAGCTACTAAGAAGAAAATTAACTCTATCCGAGTCAAAACCAGTACAGGTCATTTACCGAAATTATATGTCACTAACTGGTGATTGTTTTGTGCCCAAAAGATTGCTTCAAATTTAAACAAGAGCATCTTATCTCTTTGTCTGCACAAAGGTAACCCTTTTATGCATGCAACAATAGACTTGAACAACATGCTTGTAGATCAACAGTGGCATGCACTGCTGGGGAAAATGAGAAAATCTGGATTAATCTCATGTATAAAATATTTCTTTTAAAAATGCCTAGTTATAATAAGCTAATATTTTTGTTAAAAGCGGAGATAATTTCTTTTTAGTGGATGTAATTGATTTTTATATTTGATTTTCAAAAAAATATTCATCAGTAAAGTATTTTAAAAATATAACAAAAAATTCAGTTTGTGTTTGATACAGGAGTGAATGCCCTTTCATACCCATAAAGGTCATTATATATAATGGATGTGTGTAAATCCACATTTTCATGCAGATAGGTAAGCATACATTATTCTGTATCTGTGTCCTTATTTGTGTGCTTGTAATTGTGAAAATATTCCTCTGAAATACATGTTTACTGGACAAGAATTATGCAAATTGACCCATGACCTGGTGAATCTGGAGGTGACCAGAAAGATGTTTCACTTCGTTGTGGCAGATCCAGATTCATGCTGATTTGCAAATTTGCCCTTTTATTCTCTATTCACTTGACTTCTACACAAATATTGAAGAAATTCAGATAGGATAACAAGGAACACATGCACATGGAGGAAAATTGTCAAAAATGTCACATAATTAGGTGGTTTTGGATGGAGATTTATGATAACAGTAAAGACTGGGATAATGAATCGTTTCTCAACACATATATAAATAGAAAACAAAGAAAACCAGACATAGGCTTCCCAGGGCTTTTCCAACAGTGCAAAATTTTTTTCTAGAGCAGAACATTTTCAGCTTTCCCGCACCTACCCCCCCGCCTCCCTGCCTGCTACGTGGTTTATAATCTGTAAAAAAAACCCAACTGTTCTATTTCATTTCAGTAAACTTTCTCTACCCTAATTAATGCCATTATTCAAAGTCTGAACTGAGTAAGAAACTGTTAATTGTTTCAATGGCACTTCTCTGGTGCTTATCACCATATTATCTCAGTCTAACAAACATTAACAAATAATAGAATAGTAGAATGGTTTGGATTGGAAGAGACCTTAAAGATCATCTAGTACCAACCTCCTAATGAATCTTCCTACTGCCCTAATAAGATAGTTACTGTACCAAATAAATAAGTAAATAAAGCCCCTTCATTTTTAAGACCATATCTTGAAAAGATTTTTACTCATTTTAAATATACAAATCACAAGCATCCACCCTTTTCCTAAAATGCAGTGACCCCTCTAGTGACTCATGGCCATTAAACATTCACTGAAGGCCTTTGATTTATTCATCCACACTAACCCTCTAAAATACAGAGGTGCTACTTTTCCTGTTTTAGCGAGTGTTAAAGTGGCTAGTTCAAGGTGACCCAAGAAACCACTATGTCACTTTTACCCAAGTTGGCTTAAGAGATCCCTTAAAAGAAGGAATGTGGGGCAGTTTTGAGGAGATGGTGCATGAAATCATAACTGAAGCTTTACTTCCAATAATGATACTGACCTTTTGTAAGTGCTGTGATAAAACTGAGCAGGATCTGGAACATATCTACGAGAATCACAAGTCACCCTTAGAATGCCTCTTCTAGATGTCCATTATGTATATTCTAATGTATGTCCCCATTCAGCACAAGTTGCCTCCCAAAAAGGATACAGAGAAGAGTATGACAAGTATGGAAATGGGGCAATTTAGTATTGCAACCTGTCTGTGAAAATTCCTTGAATCCCCTAAAGATGCTTGTCTTACTATGCTATTTCTGCTTGGAGGCAATGTGCTGAAAAAATTTGTTTGAACACTATAAAGCAAATAAAAGCTCAGAAAAGCAGAGTGTGCTCAGGGATATAGCCTGGACCTGTGATTTTGTGTTCCTCTTTTTTATGAAAATATGAGAGGTCTAATATGGGCTTCTGCTGGGGGTTTGTTCTTTTTTCCCCTCCCTCATAAATATATCTTATTCCTATAAGTCCTTATATTGTCCTTACAAAACAGGAGAAATCTGAGCATTTGCTGGGCTTTTTAAACTCAAGAGTACAGAAAGAGCAAGGAGACAAAGGCAATCTTGTGGTTGCACATGTTGCACTTTTTATATCACCCTGTTATTTCTTCTACAAAAGGGCTATGAGGCTTTTTTTTTCTTTTTCTTTTTTTTTTTTTTAACATTGACACTATAAATTGTTATTTGAATGGTTTAATGCAGCAGATATTTCAAGTCACTCCAAGCAGATTTTCTTATACATCCTATTCAATCAACACCATAGTTATTTTTCTAAGTCTACTGTACTCTAATGAAGCTTTTCTTAGAATGAGTTTGGGAATGTTTCCTTTCTTCTCCCTCAGAAAAGAAAGATTCCCTGATTCAGACACCAACTTTCTGTACAATGGCTAAAATACATTCTGCTAGAGCAGAAACTACAAGTTAATATTCTCTCTTCTCTTCTTTATAGCATCTTCATTGTGGCAGGGGTGTGGACATTTTCTCTGCTTTGGACACTGTACCAAATACATAAAACAGAAGAGGTGGAGATGCATTTGCTGTAAAATACTTGAAAGAATTGGTGTTACCTTCTGAGATAAAAGGTTTTTATTTCAATATCAGCTCTATGCAAAGCGGTATGAAACTTTATTCCAGCTATAATGTGTTAGAAGAAAGTGGACTGTTAGCTGTCATTACATCTGAATGTAAAAGTTCATAAAAAATCTTTTAAAATATAGTCAATTTCTGATTTAAAGAATATTTCATCTGACCAAAAATATTTATTTTTGCAATTCACTGAAAACTTTAAAATTGCTGTGTCAACAGGACTCCTCTTATGTGAACCATTCACAGTTGGTGTGGTTGGTAGGCATGATTAAGATTTTTTTACTGAATTGGAGATAAAGGAAAGAATAAATCAAACTTAATTAAAATGTTTAATCAGATTCATGAAATGGATTTGCTAAACTCATTGTTAGACTTGTTTTCCGTTTATTCATCTAGGAGGGAAGCATCCTAAGAACTACTCTATCATTAAATAGCTTAGAAATATTTAGAAATATAAATACAAACTGACAGCATCTCATTAGAGAAACCTGGTTTGGAATTTGAGATTTTATGCCAGAACAAAAGTTTTGCTCTGTTCATCAAAATGGGTAATACTTTCAGTGTCAGTTTTTGCCTGAATGAGCTTTTAATTCATAAAGACCTAATTCCCTTCCTGAGTTCTGTGAGCTAACTTTTTTATTTGCACACTGGACTGGGCTATAGATTTCATTAATGAGGCCTGAGAACTTCTGTTATTCTGGAAAGGAAAATATTGAAAAGAGCTTGGACATCAGAAAATGACATATAGTTGCTGTGTGCAAAATCTTTGGTGCATTTTTATTTTTGAAATTATTCTCTTCGTGCTCTCAAGGAGCTACAAATTCATAGGCTGACAGGCTAATATCAGCCTTGATAGTTTTCATTCTGCCACACTCTCATGGACAGAGTACTTAATGTAAGCATATGAGATACCATAATTGACATTCCGATCAATAAAGTCTGCTTGGCAAACTTGCAAAAGACATTGAAGTGGGTTCCCAGGAGCTATTCAAATACCAGCAGAGGGCTATACCACATGAATGCCTTCAGCCACTCTGCTGCACAACACGTCAGCAGTGGTACAGCAGGTCATTAAAGATTTTTATCTTCTGCTTCTTAAAGCAATAGTGGGTTTTTGGCTGAAGAAAACAGCTCACAAATGTTTTCTTATCAAAGTAATATGCAGATATATATTAGTGTAATTAAATGAGATTTGTCATGAAACATTGGATTACAACAGTCGAACTATAAAGAAAAATCATTAAAAGAAGGATATATTCTATCTGAAGAGATAATCTTTTCTTTCTTGGTGTCCTGGTTTCAGCTGGGATAGAGTTAATTTTCTTCTTAAATAGGACACTGTTGTGGGGTTTAAATTTAGTATGAGAATAATGTTGATAACACACTAATGTTTCAATTGTTGATGAATAGTGCATACTCTAAGTCAAGGACTTTTCTGTGTCCCATGTTCTGCCGGTGAGCAGGTGCACAAGAAAACAGGAGGGAACATGGCCAGGACAGCTGACACAAATCAGCTAAAGGGATGTTCCATACCATAGAATGCCATGCACGTTATATAAACTGGGGGCACTGCTGGGGGATGAACTGGACATCAGTCAGTGGGCAGTGAGCAAAGTTTCTTTTGGACTTTAGTAATCCCTCTCCTTTTCATTATTATGATTATTGCTGTTGCTGTTATTATGTACTTTGTTTCAATTATTAAACTATTCTCTTTTCAAACTGTGAATTTTAATTTTTTTTCCCAATTATCTGTGAGAAAACAAGCAACTAAATGGTATTTAGTTGCTGACTGGAGGTAACCATGACTCCTGAAACAGTGAGACAGTGAATTCCTAAATACTACAGTCACTATATTCCACAAAGTACCTATTTCAGGTGACCACATTTAAAATAAAATAAGTTTAAAATAAAGAAACAAATGTACATTCTTATGATCTAAGGAAGACATATAACTCTCATGCGTATTTTTCATCAAAGAATATTAACTCAGTTTGAAAAGGAATGACATTGTTTATATTGCTAACAAAAATGATTCGGGGAAGAACAGGATTAGAAGTTGAAACAAGGATGTTTAACGGTGTATAGGCAAATCTGAGTACTGGTATGACAGCATTAACTAATGCAACCTGCTGTTTTTTCCAGGTGAATTGAAAGACAACCAACAGATTTGAAATTCTGATCATTGTTAACAAGAAACACATCCAGAACAACGTCAGTGTCTTTAATAAAATCATGTTGGAAAAAAAAAATCAAAAGATGCTCTGTTATTTAACCTCATAGGGATTATGACTTCAGCAAAACAATTAAGTATATGATTAGACCTTCCTTGATAAGTGTACTGGTTTTCACAAGGTTAGTTAATTTTCCTCATAGCAGCTGGTATGGTGCTGTGTTTTGAATTTGTGCTGGAAACAGCATTGATAGAATAGGAATGCTCTCACTACTGCTGAGCAGTTTCCACAGTCAAGGCCTTTTGTGCTTCTCACCCCACCCACCAGCAAGGAAGTTGGGGGTGCACATGGAACTGGGAGTGGACACAGCTAGGACAGCTGACCCCAACTGACCCAAGGGGTATCCCAGACCGTATGGTGTCATGCTCAGCATGTAAAGCTGGGAGAAGAAGGAGGCAGAGAGGGATGTTCAGAATGATGGTGTTTGTCTTCCCAAGTCACCATTACGCATGATAGAGCCCTGCTTTCATGGAGATGGCTGAATGTTTGCCTGCCCGTGGGAAGTAGTGAATGAATTCCTTGTTTTGCTCTGTTTGCATGCATGACATTTTCTTTCCCTATTAAACTGTCTTCATCTCAGTCCACGAACTTTCCCACTTTTACCCTTCTGATTCTCTCCCCCATACCCCTGAACAGGAGTTATTGAGTGGCTGCATGGCACTGAGTTGTTGGCTGGATTAAACCACTGCAGTAAATGCACCAAAATGTTTGTTGAATCCGAGCCCTGACTGATTTGCTCAAGATCACACTCAGCAGGGAACCCAGAACAATAACTTAATTGCACCTGAAACAAGGGAATAATGCTATATACTCTTCTCTGCTGTGGAACCTCCTGTGTATAACAATGAATAGAGAGAAACCTCTTTTCTACAGCACATGGCGACACAATAACTGTGTAATTTGCTGGACAGAGATTTTTTTTCTCATAATCTGTAATTCCAACACTTTGCAACATACCGGATTGCCTTTTTTTTTTTTTTTTTTATTGTATATGTGTGTCCATTCTGGGAACAAGTGGTTTTTTTCAGAACATAAGGGGAAACTCAGTAAATAGATTATGTAATAATTGTCAAGTCCCATGTTGGTTTATAGCAGCAGGACAGATTGAGGGCACAAGTGCGATGAAAGCTGTGCACAGCAAAGGCGTTACTGGTGACTTGCACAGGTTCCAGTCTTAGCAGCTCCCTGCTAAGATTCCATTGCCTGTTCTTGGCTGTTTTGCTTTCCATACAACCTCACCCCCAGCCTGGTACCAAACAAAAAAATGGTCAAGGAAGCAGTTGTTTCGGGGATGTAAAGTCACAGAGGATGCAAGTAAAAACCAAACAAACAGATAGAGAATACACATAAAGGGATTTGATTTAAAGTACAAGCTTACTTTGGAGCAGCCTGAGGAGATATGGGAACAGAGTAATATAGATCCACAGCTAAAGAGTCACTGGGGATCCCTCCAAGTGATGCACTGGAGACAGTATGAGCTCTGAGGATTAAAGAGTTGGTTGCAGAAAGGCAAATGAGGAAATCACACACACACACACACAAAGCAAAAAAAAAAGAGAAAAGGAAATCAAAGCTACTTACTAGGCACAAATCAATGTCTCAGAAGGTCTGCTGGCCTTCCTGGAATGGGGGAATCAAGAGCTTCCTTTCCTCATATTATTATTGCAAAATGGCTGGTGTCTCAACCTTTACAGGGCTGCTAAGTCCCACTACCTGAGTTTGCTGCCTGAGCTCTTAAATTCCAATAAATCAAGAAAATTGACATTTCTAAAAATACCTCTTTTACCTATCCTGAGATAATTACAGCCCAGGAGTATTAGAAGCATACAGAAAGGCTTGTGAAGCCCCTGGGGTATGATTCATCTCACAGTAACCACCCCTCTTTTCTGTTTCATCCCAGATAATCATCAAGTATCTTCCAGTTTCTCCGCCTCCCTATACTTCACCCCTCTTCCCTTCCCTGTAAAGGATATCTGTGAAACAGAAAGCTGATACAAATAAATGGTAACAATAACTTAAAATTCCCCATTGTTCCATTTCTGGTGGAACAGTTTCTGGGTCTTGTAGAGTGAGAGACAGAAAATCCCAAAACTCTCCTCTGGTTCCTTGTTTTCAATCTCACAGTGCTGAAAGAGTTTAGGCATGGGTGGGAGTAAATACAGAAAATGGTAACAAATGAAGGCTAGGAGAGAGGTAATGTAACAGATGGAAAAAACTATCTGGAGTTCCATTTTGCAGAGGGATCATTGGTTATTCTAATGGGAAGCTGTGGGAATAAACACTCTTCACACTGGTTTGGTCTGTAAATGAGCTGAGTTTTTTTCTGAAATTGAAGACTGCCTAGGAAGAAGACAGCATTTTTATTTCTGTTACCTCATGAAAACCTATAGACTTAATTTTTCAGCACAGAGGAAAACTGAAATGTCTTTAAGGACAGTCCCTCTATGTGCTGGCGCATGGCACAGTATAACTAAAGCATCTTATACTGTAAAGGCACAAGTGACTGAGAGCAAAATGAATTGTACTGATTTTTGTGACTACCAGTTCCACTTACAAAGTTAATGTACAGAAAGACATGATATAAGCTTTGACTACTGGCTGAGAACATAACTAGCCAGCAGCATTAGCAAGCAGTTAACATTTATTTCTCCAAATTGCTTCAGAGTTCCTCAACTGCTTATGAAGCAGACTGTAATGATCCCTGCCATAAAGTGTCACTTGGGGTGTTACTTAATTCTGAAAGGATAAGAGGATTAAAAATAAAGGTGTATTTGCACCATTTGATATTTAAGGACAGCCAGCCTTATATCTGAGATAGCAGTGAATCTCCTTGATATATGTCCTGAAATGGAAATCCACAGTTGTCTACTAAGGTGGTTTGGTACTTGCCTCTGAACTAGCTGCTACTGGTTATGGCCAGAGGAATGATACTGCATTAGATAAACCATCAATTGCATCCACAAAGATGATAGTTTTCCTGAGAAAAGTGAGTTTTGTACATAATCATCAGTTCAGCTGGCTGCAGGAATTTAAGACCTTATTATTACTGTAATATTACAACTAATTAATTCCATCCACTGTCTTTAATATCACATATAATAATTACTTTAGTGTTCCATAAAATTGTTACATTTTTGAATGCTATTCCAAGAAGCAACTTTTGTCTTCCCTCTCTCATTCTTATCCTCACCCCCATGTTTGTGAAGAAGTTTTGGCAAAGTGTTTTTCTAGGTTCTTAATTAGACCACTGTGTACAGAATATTACTCCTTCATTATAGTAAATTGAGAGTATGTTCTTTTCTAACTGAGACAGTAGAATGACTTCAATGTACACTTTCCTCTCTCATTTTCTGTAGGAATAGTTTTCAAAACCCACAGGAACCAGGAAGCAGTAACATTGATAATACAATGACTTTGTTACTGTTGGACCTGAATAATCAAAAAGCTATTACTGAACTCAAGCTGAGACTTTGCCAAATCTGTTCAATAGCCACATGCCGGATGATTAACTTTATATCACCAGTCTAGATGGTCTGACTTTCAACCAGAACAGTTGAATAAAGTCACTTCATTAAATTGAAAAGAAGATAGACCATTCTTATTTCTGGATCCTCTTGCAAACCTTTCTGAATAACACTGAGAGTAAGAGAACAGCTCTGACATATTGGCATTTAAACTAACTTCAATATCTAACGGCAAAGTGTCGAGTGCAAGGGAGGCTCCTTTTACCAACAATGGAAAAGACAGTAAACAAATTCTAATTGATGAAACTGTAGACAAGGAAAGATCTTCATTACCAATTGATTCTCTTCACTGGTCTATTTTTCAATTTTTTTTTTTTTAAATAAAAATCCTTTACAAAAATTCTTATGAAATCCTTCCCAGTAATACATGGGTCTTAGATTCGTTCAACAGACAGGAATGTGCAGGAGACAATTGCTTTGGGAAAAAAGTTTCTGCAATTTTCTGATGAACTTGGGGATAGTTATATTAACAAGTGACCGTTTAGAAACAAGAATAGCAGTAGAGGATCAGGCATAATTAATAATATATAAATAGGGTTATCTCAATTAACCAGAAATAGCACCTCAGCCTTTTTTCAGGGAACTGTTGTATGCCTTAAACATTCAAATACTACCTCAGCAGGTGAAAACAAAAATGTAATACTGTATCAGCCCATACAAACTGCAATGCTCAGCTGAAGAGAGCCTAGAGGTTTTAAGAGAAAAGCAATGTTAGGAACTGATAAATTTCAGAGTTACCTCTTCTTTTAAACATGTTCACTGTGTACGGAGATTGGGGTTTTAGGAAGGACTTTACAAATTCCAGGGAGTCACACGGTTGCTCAGATATGTTAACTGCTTTTGAAAATCTCAGCCATAACTGTTTCTTTTTCAGCAGGGTTGTGTGCTATGTTCTGTTTACATACTGAAATCACTGATGGAAAAACATTGTTTATTTTGGGCCAGAGTTAAGGCTGTAGTATTGTGATGAAATATGCATTTCCATCTGGTTGATCAGAATAATCCTCTTACATCTATAATGTATTCAGCATATGCGTTATGATATCTTTAGCCATTAATTCCCCTGACATTAGGAGTTTGGAATTTAAATATGAGGCAGCAAATTAGTGCAGCATTGTGTTTAGCAACTATACTTAGTTTTCAACAATTTTTTTTTATTTCTCTTGAAATTTTCCAGATTTATAAAAAAATAATGAACCAAATTATTGAATCAAGAAAAATGACAAAAAAATTGATGATAAATCGTATTTTACTTCAACTTCTAATATTGAGATCACCCCTGGGAAGTCCATAGGTTAAAAGTACTGCCTGCAAGTCTACAAGCGGCATGTTTTCAGAAAGCTTGCACCAACAGGACTAGAGTACCAAGAAACAACTCATCTCCCCAGTATCTCTCCTTTTACTGTTGAAAGAATTCATCAGTAGCAGAATCCCTTTTTCATTGCTACCTTTATAAAACTTTGGTGCAGACATGTGAAAGGAGCTTCCCATCTCACCTCTCAAAATTACTCTTGATAGTGCCTTTGCCCTCTCACTCCAGGAAGCATCTTCCTTCTTAGGAGATAAACTAATTGTCATTTAATATTTTAGTATCTATTTTGGAGTTGCTGTCATCAACCAGGGTGTCAGTACATTGTTGATTTATTGACTCAGTTCACTGTCTTTCCTTCCATTTCTTCACTGCATTACAGTGAAACTCTAGACATCTTTGAACTCACACCTTTGAACTTATATGAGCAGCTCTGCCATAATTTCCTCCTCATTCTCTATTTTCTTCTATTCTCCTAGTCTCTTTTCTTGTTTCTCCTGCTGTCCTGTTTTTTTTTTTTCCTGTTGCTATCCTTCATTTCACATAATGTCTAACACCATCCAATAAAAAGTCTATCTCTTCCAAGCCAAAATCTAGTGCAACACATCTCTTTGTGACTTAAAAAAAAAAAAGAGGATAGGAATGAATTGCAAAAGTCTAACTTACTCTCACTTCCGCAGGCCCATGGAAAAGTTCTAGGGTTTGTTTCAGAAAAAATCCCACCTACCACTCAAAGGTCTTTTTCCCAGAAATAATTTGCATTTGTAGTTCAGTTTCTGCATTCATGAACATAAGAGTGTCATGTAACCTATGTGCTTTCTTGAAAGTTACGTCATTCTTCCATTAATTTTAATAATTACAGGGATTATCAGTGAGTTCTCCAGGTTTGGATCCTGTCCTAAACTAGATACTTAAAATTAACATTTTATTCTCTTTGTAAATAATACTCTATCAAACCCATAAGGAGTTTCACATAAAAGAAATATTGCAAAAACACCTCATTATGATGCAATGCTATTTTCAACAATTAGTAACCTAATTAGGAAAAAAGATTGGCATAAAATAGTTTTTTCATTTACTTAAGGTTTAGGTATGATAAACAGAAGACATGCTTATGCATCTGAAATTCAAATTCACAGTAAGATTTAATCATGAATCACTAAAAGACAAATTATTTGAAAATTTGCCCACCCTTAGCAGTATTTTTTATAGTGTAACAGTATTCAGTATAGATTGTTTTGGGGTTTTTTTCCTCTTGAAAAAAGGGAAAAGAAAAACAGAAGCAGATGGATTATTTTTTTGGCATATTTCCCCAGCCTGCAGCAGTTTGTGAGTTTCTGTGACAGAGTTTATACTTAGATCATCATATTTAATAGTCACTGTTGGACCCATCTTCCATAAATTTTCTAATTCCTATGAAACTTATGTTCCTGGTTTCCTCAATATCCCATTGCATAATTTAATTATGTAGCATCCAACAAATAACTTCATTTGGTTTGAAGCCTTATCCTTAAATTTTAATAGTGTTCTAATTGAAATAGTGAATATGCATTCCTTAGTGACCTTTCAATATCTTTCATTGTATTAATCTTCCTCCAATACTACTAAAAGAGACACACAGAAACCCAGAGAACCTTCATCCATGACCTGAACCTTTCACGTGCTGCTCAGGAGGATCTGGTAGCTCTCAGATTTGAGATTTGATGCTGAAATTGGTGTGAATAGGACAGAAAGCTCATGAAGCATGGATGTATTGGAAAATTACATGGAGACAAATAGCTGGTCTGAAATAAGTAGTGTTTCTAGATTTCCTCAATCTTGAAATTATTTGACAAATCAAAAGTGACTAATGTTATTTATCAACAGCAGAACAAAGATTCTCAAAGAAAAGCATCAGAACATCAGCTGATTGTTTTGCTGAGTCACAACAAGCTGCACCTCTGAATTAATCATTTCTTTTAGACTTGTAGAAAGAAAGCTACAGAAGGGTATTTTTGCAAAATAAACAAGTTTCAGCCTTGTAGGCATTTTTCATTTAATTGCAGTAGTTTTGCCTTCCACTCTTGTTCAGTGGAACTTCTCCCCAATAGAAAGTGAAGAACAGACAAGGAAGGGAGGCATTCCTTCCACCCTTAAAAAAATTTGAAAGGAAAGCTTCTTTTAAATTACATCTGTGAAAGGTGGAAACACCTTCCATGTTCACATTAGTAATTGTCTAAAATTAATTTTTCATTAAAAGTGTAAAAGAAATCAGCTTATCACAACAATAGAGACCCTCTTGTGTACTGCCTAAATAAAATACTAAAATCCTTCTATCACAGCTATTCAGGAGTATTGTGGATCTAGCATGCATTCACAAGAGTTCAACTGGATATTAGGGTCCAGCAGAAAGCAATAACTGTATTAAGAAGTCATCAGGAAACATCTGTAGTATCAACATAAGTTATGATTAAGGAAATGCACTTGAATCCAGGATGTCAAAGAACTTAGTCAAAATGTTGAGAAAAAATGCCTTCTCTCTTGATTTAAAAGTCTTAAAACTCTATGTAAATGTCACTTTCCTTGTGTATGGTCTCTCTGACATCTCACTGTGAACTTCTAAGCAACTTTAGAGCATTTCTATAGCTTGTTTCACTTGCACCTAATAGGTCTTGTCCTTTGATGACCAGGATTGATGTTGCTTTTGCAGGCTTGTTTCATGCAGTCAACACTATCTGTACAGAACTTCTATTCAGAAAATTAAATAAATGCTTGTATCTCAACGGAAGCCCAGACAAATATCACAAGAGAACAGTAGCAGTAATGTGTAGGACAATGCTAGAGGCAGCTGGCTTCTGATATCCTTTATTTTATTTTATTCTCAGAATTAGAATTAAACCTCTGGTAAAATCTTCTGGTTGATGAAGAAGCCAACTTGGAAGTTCTCCATGTCTGAAACATGTTGCTTCCAGCATGAATTAGGAATTCTGAGCAACTGATCTGCATTGTAATTAAGTTTGAACAATAACCAGTCATGGCTTGATCACCAGGTTATTTTGTCGAACCTGGCAATTACCATAAATTCAAACATCTTCCAGTGTTGCTTCTATGTGAAGAATATGTTTTGTTCTCTTGGAAAATAAGAACTTCTGATCCAAAAATAACATGTCAAACTCCCTGTTGGCCAAAATCCATTAATTTCAGGGAACTAGCACTGGAAGAGAAGCTGGCCAAGAAGGTTTAAATGAGAATCTAAATTAGATGTGAGGCATCGGTAAAGATTTTCACCTTTTTTTTTTTTTTAGATTTTTTCCCCCAGCACTCTCCAGGGGCCAGATGCTCAGCAGGTATAAATTGCTATAGTTGCACTAATTTCCAACTGAGCTATAATAATTTGCACAGACTGAGGATGTAACTCTAGGTAGCAATATTCTTTTCCAAGAGCGAATAGATGAACACTCCACAGTGCTGTCAGAAGAGGTCATATTTTGTTAATGTGAGATGTGGAGAACTGCAGGACAGATACCACCACAATGCTCACAGTTAATAATATCCTTAAAATGATTTGAGAATTAATTTCACTTCAGGGAAATGGAATAGTCTTTTGATTTCCAATAAATGGCCTTTCTAGGTGAGATCAAAATTCTGCCTAGTCTGGTATCCTGTTTCAAACTATAATGAAAAATGAAGATGTAGTGAAGAATTGGAAAAATAGAGTAAACATATAACAATCTTTCCCTAGAATGCTTCTGCAATCTCAAATAATTTGTGGTACAGGGAGAGGTCAGACCAGAGGAGATGCAGTGTAAGCCAGTGGAATCATCGTAGTTACAAGAGAAAAAATCAAGTCATGTTCAGCATGAATATATAATTAATTCTCTATAATTCACATACTAAAACCAAAGTCAAAATTCAAACCAAGTGAGTAGAACACATTTGATACTGAAGTCCTTTCTCTCTATTTCAATCTAATTGCCATTTTATACCAACAATCATTCTTTATGCACCAAACAGTTAACATGCAGTGTATATCAAGCTGTGTAATTTGAAAATCACCAAGAATTTGGGTGGAAAACACAGAAAAGAAAGGAAAAAACTGTAAATATCCAGTATGCTTAAAAGTGGTGAACTCAAGTAATTAATATATGTAGAAGCCTAATGTTTCCTTTGATGATTCTGCCATCTGGTCTGTATCTCATGGCCTTGCTAAGGTCTTTTACAAAACTTTTACAAAGTTTTCAGGTTTGGAAATACGTCACGCCCTTTGTAGGTTCTACTTCTGGGATTTTGCAGGCAGCAGTGGTACATGGTAAGAGGATGATTATCATCTCTCCAAATTAGAGAAAATCAGATATACCTAAGATTTTAAAATCTGATAAATCCAGTAACATAGGTAACATAACACATAAACAAGAGGTGGAAGACAGTAGGACAGTAGTTTATTTCTTTGTTTGGTTGGGGTTTTTTTTTGGGGGGGGGCAGTGGGGATTTTTAGTAATTTTTTAATTTTACATCACAAGCTGACTTGTCATATTCACAATAAATTTATGAAGGTTAGAGTGAAAATGTCTAGAAAAATTAAAACAAAGTCAATAATGGTAGGTGGCTTTGAAACAAAACTTGAAGACAGCTGTTGTTCACAGCTAAAGAGTGTATAACCATAGACGGCAGGGAAGTAGTAAGAAGTACGAGAACTAGTTGTCTGAATTAATTATATCAAATGTGATCATTTAACATTTCCTCTGGAAGTTAATACAATAAATATTCATTAGATAAAGGCTAACACTCCTTCCAACATTCCAACAGATTTATTTATAAAATACTCAAAGAAAGTGAAGAGAAAAATAATGTGCAGACCCTCATACTTTAATAATAAATGAAAGACTAAAAAAGTTTGTTTGTTGTGATAATATTGCTCTAAGAGTTAATATCAGTAGGGCTGGGCAAGATTTTGAAAGACTACAGTTAAAAAAAAAAGTTACTTCAATTAAGGAATGCACAGTTTGCTTAAAAATATAATAAATGCTTGTAAGTGAACATAAAGAACCAATATATTATACCTATATGGCTTTCGGTGAAGATGCTCACATAGTGTCCTGTATGTTCTGATATGTTGTTAAGAAAGTACTTCAGAATTAAGATCTTGCTGTGCTGTTTCAGTTGCTTGGGCTTCTGTACAATTTTAGGCTGAGTGCCCGGGATTCATTATATACGTAGTATTACGTCTATAATGACTTACGCACTTGCACAGAAATAAATTACCTCTTGGAAAGGACAATTTATCTTTGGGCCATTATTACCATCAATTACTTTTCAATTGAAATGAAAGTTCACTGCTGACTTAAAGGACCTCTAGGTTTAGAAGGTCTTCAGCAGCATGGGCAAATAAAACAGCTTCCACTGGAAGACCACTAAAAGGAGCCAAGGAATGAACATGGTGTTTGTTCTACTGTTAAGTGTTATTTGCGTGTTTAGGGCTGTACATCATAGTACAAAAATATTCTATTTAAGCATGCAAAATATAATAAAAATAGGTTTAATTAAAGAATACAATTATATTGCTCGTGTTCAAAAGGGAAAATAAATAAAATGAACCATTAAAGAGGCCTCATTCATTTGCACAATGACAGAAGTCATTAACTGAGCTGTAGTTAAAGGGTACTCATCTGCCTCTAGAGGAAATACTCCTGTGCTATAGGTCTGTGACATATTTCAAAGTATTTTGCTTTTCATGCATGATTTGTATGAAATATGCATTCTGTTGACTGGTAGGACAATCAGTAGGATGAATTTTGACAGCTAAAGGATGAATCTAAATACAACTTTCTTTTTAGTGCTCTGGAATTTCTAGTATTTATTTTTTTCCCTTGCATATGTACTATAGCCCTGCTGAAGGTTTTAAACTTCTCATGCAGCTTATAATGTATCACTCCCTGCATCTAGATAAGTGTCATCATGTTCATTAAGTGGAAGTTGAACACTCTGCTCTGTTTTGATTTATTGTCTCAGAAATGTCTTCAGACTCCATTGCATGATAACTGTTGTACTGATTATCGTTGGAATGCAGAGATGAAGCAAATTCAATGAACTAGGAACTTTTTCTTGACTGAGAGAACACAGCATATTTTATGTTTAAATGGCAAAGCCAGTTAAAATGTTTAACTTTGCATGAATTTTTTTTTTCTTTGGGGGGAGGGAAGGTTAGAGGGAAGTTAGAGGGAAGATCTAACTCTACAGTTTTAGCAGCTAATTAAGAAAAAATGTGTTAGAAGATATTACTGTGCAATTTCATAGTTCTCATTACTGAAGGATTTCAAAGCACTTTACAGCTAGTGGATTGGTTCCTCAGCTAGCACAAACTGATTTCTAGGTAGCTAGAAAGCTAGCACACAGATTTCATTAAAATATTTTAATGAAATTATAACAGCATTATAACATATATAAGAAGTTATCCTGATATCACTATGCTCGGTATCATTTTGTTCATTTTACAAAAGAGTGGAATAAGGGAGAAAGAGATTAGAAAGAAAGACTAGTTCACCTACTTTTAGGTGTGGGATTCATTCAAAATACCTAAATCTAATGATAGTCCAGCTTGTGTCTTAGTTACACACACATACGTGTGCTTATAATGCCTTAGGGTATCAGACATCCACAAGGAGGCAGCACAGGAATGACAAGACCTAATCATTATGAATCTCAAAGGTATTAGACACCTATATTTAGGGTGTGATTTTCACCACACATGTCTTCTGTAAAGTGAGCTGAATTATCCTCTTGGTGCCACTGACTATGTTTCGTGTGGTTAACCAAATGAATGTTTGGTGCTCACTAGGTTGCCTTAGGGGTTTCCATCCAGTGTGTAGCTGCCAGTCTGCGAAGTCTAAATGTCTCTTGGTCTCTGTTGTTTCTGCACAGGGTCCTTCCTGTAGCACCCCAGGCAGTGCTATAGGCTGGGGTGCACAGTGGCTGGAAAGCTGCCCAGGGAAAAGGACCTGGGGATGCTGGTCCACACCAGCTGAACACGATCCAGCAGTGTGCCCAGGTGGCCAAGAAGGCCAATGGCATCCTGGCCTGTATCAGCAATAGTGTGGCCAGCAGGACCAGAGCAGTGATCATCCCCCTGTACTCGGCACTGGTGAGGCCACACCTTGAATTCTGTGTACAGTTTTGGGCCCCTCACTACAAGAAGGCATTTTGGTGCTAGAGTGAGTCCAGAGAACGGCAATGGAACTGATAAAGGGTCTGGAGCATAAATTCTGTTGAGGAGCAGCTGAGGCTGCCAGGAGAGGTTTATATTGGATATTAGGAAAAAAGTCTTCACTGAAAGGGATGCCCAGGCAGTGGTGGAGTCACTATCCCTGAAGGCATTTGAAAAACATGTATATGTGGTTCTCAGAACCTGGTTTAGTGGTGGACTTGGTGGTGTTGGGTTAACATTTGGGCTCAATGATCCTACAGTGCTTTCTCTACCTATACAATTTTATGATTATCTGATAATATTTTAAAGATTATGTCAGCATCCCTAGCATTTTTTTTTTATATTTTATAGGGAAGAGGCAATTCCTTTGAATATAAAAGTAAACAAAATTTGGATGCTGTCTTGAAAGGAGAATGTGAACAGCCTTGAATTCTGTTAAAGATTAAAATTATATTGGAGACACACAGGAAGATGAATTTTCATCATTATAACTGCAGGTTGCTTAGGATATGTATTAAGGGGAAAGCCAGGGGTCGGAAGCTCAAAATGAGTATAGGTAAATACCTATATAAATCTTTGTTTGGGAAGAATCTTGTGTCTGTGTTCTGGTGGATGCTGCTTCCACTTCATTTTGTAAATCTTTTTCCTACCAAAGAAATACAGGTGGGATTTATCTTGTCTAGTTCTAAGCATCAACTTTACAGACACCTACATGTAGGACAATCATACAGTGAGTGTGACTGACTTGCTGTAGTCATTCATATGAATTGCTTTTTTCACTTTAAAGGGAATAGAGAGTGATTAGCATACATAGTAGCTGTCTGAATTTCATCACATGAATAACACCTTAAGTAATGACAAAGACAGTCACCATATTACATATATAATGCCCAATTTATGAAAAGTATCAAAATCACTGAAATGAAAAGCTATAGGTGTTCCTATTTGGAAAATAAGCCTGTGTATGGCTTAAGCGCCTGTTCAAAGTGGTGCAAGCTGTGCCAGTGTGTCAAACTAAATAAAAGTATCAACTTGTGGTTTCCTTTGCTGGTGATGTTGGTTCTGGTGTTTGAATGGCATCCAGAAAAAAAAACAGTAGAAACCCCTAAAACCCAAAAGCAAGTAAACCCTGATGGAACAGCCAGCATTCAGGGGACAGTATCTGCCATATAATAAGAATCCATAAAAGCTAATGCACACAGGGATAGTGCCTCAATACCCAGCATCTAACACATGATCAGCAGTCGCTGTCTACTAAGAAAGAGTATAATAATTCAAACCTGTTATAAGTAAATAATGGTCCAGAATTATTCTCTCACTACAAACACTTTTTCCTTGGGTACTGACTTGCTAAGCATCATCCTAATTTGACTCTTTCCAATTGTTAGCAGCCCAACAATGATGGAGAGTACATTTACAAAGAAGTTTACTCTTTACCTTTTTCTTTGGGAAAGAGTGAAAGCAGTATAAAGATGAAGCAATTAATGAGGAAGAAAGAAAACAGTGTGTTTTCTTTGTCTCCCAAACATTTACAAAACTATATAGTGTAAAACTAAGATCAAGAAATAAAAGATATTTTCAAAGGGAGAGTAAAGAAAATTAATAATTCCCACTCTATTCTTAGGGGAAAAAGAAATAAAGAAATCAAATAAGAAAACAGGTCATTGCAGGCCAGAAGAAAATTCCCTCAAGCACTGTAATCGGTTATTTTAAGTTTACTGTTTTGGTAGGTGTTTTTCTTCCCCCCCCCCATTGTTCTAATTACAAAACACGTAAAATTCTTCAACAATCAACATAAAATGTTTAAGAAACTATGGAAATTCTGTAGATATGCTTTCTTAGCTGCAGAGTATCTTCCAAATGAATTAAATTAATTTCAGGTTCTTGTTATGCTTACTATGGAAATTCTCAAGACTAGTAATTGCTTTCATCACTTCATGAATGTTCAAGTTTTTATAGTTATCAGGATGACATTTTAGTTTGCTTTCAGAGGTTACAGACTCTTTGTTCTGTGGCCATTTGCGGATACCAGGACAACAAGCATTATTGAACTCAAAAAGTGTGAAAATAGAGGACTCTGGCAGGTGGCATGTCTCCAAAGTTTCCAGAGTTGCCAGGCACATCACATAGCGTTCTGGCAAAGACATAAAAAGAGTCCTTCTAAAAATGCAGGCTCTGGAAGGTCTGGGTTCCTAGATCCAAGTTTAGAGAGACCATTTAAAACCCAACCACTTTAGTATCCTCACAGGAAAGTGGACAACCTTTCAGTGGAATTCAGCCTGTAATCAAGATTGTGTCAAGCTCAAGACGTTTAGTAGGAACTTTTAGAACTGATGAAATTGATGGGTTTTGATCAAACCTGTTTTTTAATATAAAATCTGGTATTAATAACTGGGGATTTCAAAATACTTTGATGTTTTTAATTATGCAAGACTAAAATACCTTTATGAAATCATGTAATTCTTATAAAGTAATGGCAAAATTAGGTAAAATACATAGTATTCATAAAAGCAGAAAAAAAAAAATCATACCATAGAGGCTTATTTCCTACAACTTTTGGTAAGAGTCAGACACTTTATCAGAGTTATCAATGAATAGCAGAATTATTTTGGTTTGTTCTTTGCTATCAACTTATTCAGGTTTACAAATATAGTTCTATTTACTTCACATGTATGAGCATGTGGACATAGGAGAACACTTTGAATCCAAGCATGCATGGTACTTACAGGGTTTTTTTTGCTTGATCCCAGCAGCTCATTTAAGATTACTCAACTAGTTTATGTGACAAATAACTTCTGAATCTGAGTCACCTGAGACTTAAGACTCCCAATTGCATAGGTAAGTTTTGAAAATACTGCCTTTATGCCCCTATTGATCTGAATGCGGGTATTGAGCGCTTGTTTATCTACCTAAAAAAAGGCCTAAGAGAGAAAAAAGTAAGAATATTATTATACTAAAATAATAGGTTGATATAAAATATATGTATATGATTCTATAAATATAAATAAAATATAAAAGTATATAAAAATATAGTACTCTATGAACATCAAATTAAATGCTCAAGCACATCAGGAATTACTGGCCCTCTTAACGAGTCAGGTATTGTGCTTTAAAAGAATCTTACAACCTACTAGTGCTATTCTGCTAATCTTAAAATAGTAGAAATGGATAATTACGAAGCAAAAGTCTTCTATCTTGTTATAGATATTCACATTAAATGGAAGTTTTCAGAGTGCCTGTTCCTAAAATGTCAGATATTTACATCATTATATTGATAACAGAAGTGTACACTTTTTGTTTTATAAATTTACTGGTGCCTGTTGAAATTCTATTGTTAGGCAGATACAGTGGTGAACTAGAATAAATAACTACCTTGCTAGCTATACAAGCCTCTTATTACCACACTTTAATATTTACACCCGTATGATACAAGTAGGATAATGTATTTTCTAATAAGAAAGTGAAAATTGAAGGTCTTTTATCATTGTAGTGAAGTAAAATTTTATGCCAATCAACATATAAAATGCTAAGAACAAGGAAGCTTTTCAAATAGCTTTACTTTAAAGTCAATGGCAAAGGCTCTTTATCCAAGCACAGCATGATCTTTTTTCACAATTGATGCTGTCATATGGAAGGAAAAAGAACAACTCATGAAATATTGGTAGCCTTTTTGCTATGAAATATAAAAAAGTTCTGTTTATTTTCTTTTAAAATCCACACCTTTAGATATCTTTTGTTCCAAATTTGAGTGCTAGATTAATCTTTGGAACACAAACCTTTTTCAAAGGCTGAGTGACAATTTCTTCCCCTTTGGTAGGCAGAAGAAAATCTCCTGGTAATTTTCAGAACATTGGAATGGAAGAACCAATGCATTTGGTGATGGAAATCACCCCTCAAAGTTCTTACACTAAGAAATTCAGGAGTCAACCCCCACTAATACCTCACCCTGGGACGTAACATCAGAGCTGCTTTTATTTCTGAGCTGTACCAGAAGATCTGTAGTTTCTCAACATCTATAGAATATAAATGCTGAAAAGGCCCTCCAGCAGCCTTTGTATCACTGGTGTTGCCCAGGTCCTTCCAATCTGTTCTTTGAACAGGCCTCAATCAGTGCTTCTGCAAACAGAAATCTTCAGAATCTGACACTTAACACAGCACTCCTGCTTTACATTGCTTATAATTTAATTCTGCAAATGATAAATCATCCAAGAGGTATAAATGAAGGCAGATTAACCTTTGAAACTGCTACTAGAAGCTGCTGATTACCTTATATACGTCAATGGGTCTTCACTAGAATCTGCATTACAAAAAGTTTTTAATATCAATATATTGAGTATGCACATATTGCTATACAACTGCACCATAAAAATAATTTTCTCGGTTTTCAAATTTTGAAAACATAAATTGTTGTATGTTTTTTTTAATTTATTTTATTTCAATTTATTTGGGGAGGGGGGTTGAAAGAGAACAGATTTTCTTTTCTTTAAAATATAAATACCCCCTTGGTAACCACATGGATGATATATGTGCACCAACATTATAATATACATGTAGTTGTTTTGGTTTTTTTCTGTTCCTGTGAGGTCTGCAAAACATCAGTATTTATGTTGTATCCTTCCTAGTGACATCTATGTCAAATGACTTCCTTTTGCTTAACAGGAATGAAACTGAAGTGTTGATTATTAGCCCTCATACTAAATTGCTGTTGACTGACTTTCCTTTTCAATCAGCCTTTTCTCTTAAAGAGCTGCTGATGAAGCCTGACTGAAGACCTTGACAGCTATTCTATTTAAAAACAATTCTATTTATATACCATATGATTATATTTATGGATACACGTGACAAAACCTGGTTTCGTATGATTAGTGAATCTTGTATAAGAAAGACGCTTTCAGCAAAATGTCTGATACAAAACACAGCCTTCTCCTCCTCTGAAACCATCATTATTTCAAATGTCTCAATAAAAGAGTATGGAACATGGTCTGGGGGTCCCATAGTAACAAATACCAGTGGGACTGAAGGTAGAAAAAGAGTGGTTTAGACATACAAGCAAGGAAGGAAAAAAAAAAGTAAAAAAATAAGGTGGTTTGAGATCTTGAAATTATTCTGTAGCCCAAATCTGGCTGGTAATATGAAAGAAGGCAAGATAGTAGAGGTCGTTAGTTGTTTCTCAATTTCTATTTGAAACTGTAATTTTCTGAAACTGAATTTCTACTTCACACGGGATTTGGTCCACAAAATTTATGTGGTGTCACTGACGACCATCATACTGAGTTTTAAACTCTGGCTCAAACATTAAATTCTTAGCCCTTAGTTTGTCAACAATAACCCCTGCAACTGCACATGGAGGAAGTTAGAGGCCAAAAAAATGTAATCACAACAACCAGCACAACTAAATCAAATAGTTGGAAAGGTTTAAACACTGACTGTTTCTTCCCTTATACCAGATTTGAGAGCCCCTGTGAGACTGTCACTCACAATTCCAAACCCCTTTCAGCTTAAAGTTCTGAGCAAAATGAGCTTCTTCCATTCACTTTATAATAGTGAGGAAGGAGCAATCATGATGTGGAGTTCACAACATTTACCAAAGAGCTCAGAAATATGGTTCATCTGCATTATGGGCCTTCAAAAATAATAATAAAAAAAATATATATACCTTTACCATGACAGGACAATATTATTTGTCAGTATTAATGGTCTCCTGATCATCCTTACTCTGACCTAGTTCCAACAAAATGGGTTTAAACTGGAACCTAAACTTTACAAAAAGTCAAGAAGAGACTTAAACTGAACTAGATGACTGAGGGAAAGGGTGTGGATATTCTGTGCCTGGACTTTAGTAAAGCCTTTGTCCCCTGGAGAAACTGTCTGTTCACTGATGGAGAAACTGCACAGGTGCACTCTTTGCTGGGTAAAAACTTCTCTGTCTGGGCTGAGAGAGTGGTAATGAATGGAGTTCCATCAAAACCTACATTTTGTGGAAATGTATGGAAAATCAACAGATTCCTGCACATGGTTCCCACTGATTTTGTTAACCATGAAAAAATTAAATACATATATATATATAAGGAATATGTAAAAAAAAAAAGGAAAGAAAATCATTCTGCAGAAACCCCTCATTTTTTCACAGTCTTTTTTACATTATTTAATACATTTCTACTTAAAATTTGTTTTGACATATTACTGGAGACACAGAAAAACAATTAAAAATATTTTTAACTTTTTTAACATATTGCCTAATAGAAAATGTCGGGGAACTGATAAAACAAAAGATTTTTAAAATTATTTTCATACCCTTTTTCATTCATACTATTTTTCTCAAGAAACTGGGAAAAAGAATCAATTTTTATAACTTCCTTTATCACATTTTTTTTTCCTACATATTCTGTTATTCAAACTTCTGTAAGAGTTTATAGGAAAATACCCTCAATGCTGTCACTGTCTTCATGGAGAAAAAGTGCTTTTCTTATTTCAACTTTTCTTATTATGACTACTAGCTGGACTCAACAAGGTTATAGAATTAGTGTGGAAAATGATATGGAACTACATGGTGGTGTGGAAACCTGGGAAATGATAAAATATGCCTGTGGTTTTTTAATGTGCCTGTTTTGTGAGAACGGCCAAAATTCTGCCCATGAAAATATCCGCACACGTAAACATCTTCCTGGATTTAGTGAGCAAGAGGAGTGGATATCTCCAGGTGTAAGGAATTGTCCAGCAGCTGTCAGGTTTGATTGCCCTGGGTGCCTCAGTCCTTCTACACACAATAATTTGGGTTGTTTGAAAGCCACCAGTGCTCCCACAGCCTTCCTGCAGCCAATACTGAGAAGCACAAACAAAGGAGCTGCACTTGAAATATTGTGTCAGACATGGCTCAGCAGCCTCCAGACAATCACTTCAGTCTTAATGGGAGAGCATGTCTAAAGAGGTCAGATGGTGATGGTATTACTGTCTTTGCAACTTTTTGCTGCTTCTTAGAGCCATTTTTCCTCTTGTGCATGGCCTGGCCAGTGAGTCAGATGGTCATAATATCTGATAAATGTTTTGAGTGAATGAAGTGGATATTGCTGTGCATTGAGAACTGAGCATCTGATGTCAAAAATAATGTGTTCATGCAGAGTAACTGAAAGAGAAGTCAGTATAATTGAAGGACATGGAGAAACAGAGGTGGGGTTTCTACAAGAATGATAATGATTAGGAGATGAAATGAAACCCTCCTCCATGAATAGTGATTGCAAAGAATAATGTGATTTCCTGTAGAAATTAAACAGGCAAGAGGGGACATAATAAAGTGTTAAAAAACAAATGTTGTGTGGCAGGAGGACTGGGGATTACTATTTCCCCCTGGCATAAAGGAGGCCTTCAATCAAACAAGAAGGGACAATTGCTGATTATTTCTAGACAATGAATAATTAGGCTGTGCAATACACAGCTGCATGATACAAAGGGATACTGGACAGTTATATGACTAGCAACACTACTGACTTAATGATCCAAGTTTTGGGTGGAGACATAAACCCCCATAATTTAAACCAGTGTCTTTTAGCTATTAATAACCAGTCTTTTGGAATTAAGCAGGTTTTTTTATCTTTTTCTGCGCTCTTTTTTTCTACTTCTCTGGAGCTACTCTTGAAGAAAATAGAAGATGAGATGAGCCATGTGTTTGATATCTTATGCCTTGAACCACACTCTTATGAAATGCTATGGCATATTTCACCACAGTATGTGATAGACTTCTAATTTTGGGTACTGTTCTTTGCAAATATATTGCCCTGGGAACAAGGTGTAAAAGGATCTAGTTCTTGTAGAATTATGCAGAACCTAATAATCTCCTACTAAGTCTCACACTCAAACTTTAAACTGCTCATCTAGCATCAGAGACATGAATATCTTCAGAAGTAGCACTTTCTGTCATAAATTTTATAACTAATGGGGAGTGCAGGTGCTAGAGATACAAAAAACAAGCCTTAAAAATTTCCACAGTCATCCTCTTTCCATTAATGGGCTGACACGTGTACATTGCTCAGCTGGCTGACAGTAAATCTGTCCTGGTCTGACCTCCAGGCCATGCAGTCAGCTTCTTATTTGCTGCCTGATGTTGTTCAGAAAAAGACAACTTTCTGTACTGCGAGTACATCTGAGACAGACTTCATGGAGAGTTAAGGTGGGCAAGCTGAGCATAGTCTTAATTTTCTTGTTGTTGCTGATATTTCCACAGCCTAGCAGTTCCAGGAACTATGTTTCACATACAAATTAATTTCCTAGTGTAGCCTTTCCCAAATACTTATGTTTCTGAAACTCTTTTTGTTCAGTAGAAATTCATAAGTCAGAAAGCATCTGGGAGATGCAGAGATGAAGTTTTGCCATTTTAGAGATAAACTTTACAATTCATGAGCCATGCACTTGTTAGACAACTACACTGTTCGGCCAAAAGCAGTAGAGAAATCTAGATCCCTGATGACTTCTAGGACCTTTGGAGAGTGAAGCACTTCCTAAATTGGCAGACCTGTACATCATGCTGCCTTTAACTCTGTAGGAGTTCACTGATCATCACTCCTGTAGAGTGAATCAGCTGGCAAGTTTTCACGGTAATCTTGTCCTTGAGTAACCTGGAATGCTGGGCTTTGGCCCTATTCTTTAAAGCAGTCTTGTCATGGAGAAAGACTTAGAATTAGAGATATGAAGGGACCTACAATGATCATTGAGTCCAACTCACAGGAGTTGCACAGGCCCTGCACAGGACAGCTTCAAGAAACACACCATGTGCCTGCACACATTGTCCAAGTGCTACTTGAATTCCATCAGGCATGGTGCTGTGACTACTTCCCTGGGGAGTCTGTTCCAGCACCTAGCCACCCCCTGGGTGAAGAAACTTTTCTTGATATCCAGCCTAAACCTCCCCCTGACACAGCTTCATGCCATTCCCTTGGGTTCTGTCACTTGTTAGCAAAGACAGGAGATCAGTGTCTACCCTTCCACTTCTACTTGTGAGAAATTTGCAAACTGCTATGAGGTCTCCCCTGTCTCCTCTTCTCCAGGCTGAACAAACTAAGTGACCTTAGCTGCTCCTCATATGGTTACCCCTCTAGACCCTTCACCATCTTCATAGCTCTCCTATGGACACTGTCTAATGGCTTTATATCCTGCTTATACTGTGGCACCCAAACCTGCACACAATATTCCAGGTGAAGCTGCCCCAGTGCAGAGCAGAGCGGAACAATCCCCACCCTTGCCCAGCTGGCGATGCTTTGCCTGATGTCCCCCTGGACACCATTGGCCCTCCTGGCTGCCAGGGCACTGCTGACTCATATTCAATTTGCCATCAACCAGGACCCCCATGTTCCTTTTTGTGATGCTGGTCTGCAGTATCTCATTCCTCACTGTTCATATACATCCATGGTTGCCCTGTCCCAGGTGCAGAATCCAGCACTTGTCTTTGTTAAACAAAGTGGTTAGTGATTGCCCAGCCTTCTAATTTTTAAGGATACGCTACAAAAATGTCAGACATAAGAGGGGAATGAGAATGCATTTTATTCCTGACGTTGAGAAGTTGTGGCTCTATTGAGAATGCATTGGTGTTGGCAAGCAGAGAACAGGGGTGTGAGATGAAGCAGTGTCAGCAAATAGTGCTGCGAAAGTTGCCTACTTGCTGTGATTTGAACCCCGTTTTTCATAAATGCAGAGAGAATTAGCTCTCTGTTTTAGGATGTGTGGATGGATTCAGCTGGGAGACCATTGTCACCTCAAGGGATATAGCGCACTGGCAGAAGCAGTTTATTAGGTTTTTATTACAGGTCATACTTTTAATCCTTCCTGGTCCAAGGAGAGCTCACTGAAATGTCACAGAAAGCTCAAACATGTTAACATCTATTACATCCGCTATATAACATGCTCCTGGTAACTGTATAGACAAGTTGCTCAGGGAGGTTGTGTAGTGTTGGAGTATATAGGTCATTGGAAGTATTCAAAAGTTGTCTGGACAGGGTTTGGGCAACCAGCTTTCAGTAGCCATGCCTGTGTGTGCAGGGACAAGGTGGGCTGGACAAAACAACTTTCAGACGTCCCTCCCAATTTCAACCATTCTGTGATTCTATTAAAGCAATAGCAAGGCAGATAATTATAATTGTTTACTTAAAACTGACATTTTTTGTGGAAAAATACTATAGTTTTTTGTCATCATCATTTACTATCTATATTATAACCCCAATTTTAGAGCCCAGTGTTGGAGACAACATCAAAACCGCTCAGTCTTGTAACACTAATGCCAGACTAGTGAGGCTGACAATGCCTCTGACACATTGGTGATTATATGAGCAGGGGAGAACCTTGTCCTACAGCCCCTTGCCATGTGCATTACCATTCAGCTCTTACATGAAGCCAACATTTTCCTTATCATGAGGCAGGTAGAAACTTCTCAGTTGCTGGGAACATGCTGTTTTCACTGGTAGCTTCTTCCCAGATGAAAAAGGGGTGCAGGAAGGTGCCATTCTCAGAAACATCAGTTCCGATTCGACTTCCTCAGACAAAATCTAGGAAACTAAGTATGCAGCCCTGAAAAAATTCATCTCTAAAGGCAAGTAAATCTGATACAATGTCACAGAAACTACCCCCAGTCACAAGAGAGTAATGTTGCATGAAAAGGGTGTTTGCTTCAGCTTCAGATCCTCGGAAACTACCACCCTACATAGTTACTTAGCATTTGGCGCTGGAGACAATACTGTTTTCCAAAGGCAACTTTCAAATCATACTTTTGAACCAGTTATTAATATTTCAAAATGAGAAAGTATGTACAGAAGATGCAACACTTTCAATTGCTCTAATCAAACCCACATTTTCATGCATCTATATATATATACAAATGACTGAGATATCTTAGAAACATATCCTATTATGCAAAATCAGCATTTTTTTAGTAAAAAGTATTTGCAGCAAAGTTCTCATTTAAATGCAATCATCTGGGCCAAATTCGTTTTGAAATCATGGAATGTAAAGGTAATTTGACACAGGACTGGAATATCTTATCACTGCTTTGTTGGGTTGTTTTGCAATGATGCAAAGCCATGCTAGATAGTGAAATCTAGTGTTCAGGGCTGGGTATGAGGCAGCTTGGATTCACTCTTTCTGTGTCTTTTGACCTACTATATGATCATAAATTAGATGTTTGACTTCCCCATGTCTCTCCTTCTAGACATTCTTCCATGTCATTGTTTTCTTGTTCAATTTCTCATCTATCCTACATGCTGTCTTGTGAATTAATTTCTTGGCTTGCTTTGCTTGCAAGTACAGCTTTTGCTTTACCAATTATATTGTCTTTATATCAATCTGTGAGTTTTATCACTTTTACTCTTCCAATTTTCTCCTTCTTCCTGCTACAACTGAGTAGGTGAATGGTTCTGTGTTGCCAACTGGTGTTAAAACACAAGTATAGATAATATACACCAGTGTTTCTAGGCTGTAAATTCTTTGCCTTTTACCAAGTAAACATAGTCTTCATGGAAAAGCTCTAAAGCCCACTATTAATCATCAATCATGAATCACAAAATACACACCTGAAGAAGTATAAAGATAGTCTAAATGTGTGTGGGTGGGAGTAGTGTACTTTCACGGGGAAGCTGGTGTGAAAGGAAGGGAAAGGGAACTGCACTTTTTCCAAGTCTTATAAAATTTTATAATGGACTATAAATGCAAACTTGATTTCGGTGGGCATTTCTGGTTGTTATTGTAATACAAGTAGTAATACCATTAGATATACAATCTCAAGTTATGTTCCAGATTTAGAAATTTTATGTTTTAAATGTGGCCCTAATATTTACTTCACTGATTTTCAAACCATCAATAATTAGCTACCAGAGCAGTTTTTAGCCACTGCCTGGAAATCAACATTGCCCCTACAAGTAAATGGTTCAATAATGGTTCTTTATCTCTTCTATGCAACATTATTTAGGAGATATGTATTATAAATATATTAATTTTGTATTTATTATTTTTTATCATGTTTATGACATTAAACAGTGTTTAGAGGACAAAAGTATCTCTGTACTCAGGAATAAAAATGCTTATGGCAGGTATGAACAAGTAGTACTCTAGGCTAATCTAAAGCACGCCTGCATCAGAAAGATCAATAACTAAGAGAAAAACAATAGTCGTTCTTTTTTTTCACGGCATGTCCGGGTAGTCAGCAAAGATGGGATTTCAAGGATCATAGAATCATAGAATGGTTTGGCTTGGAAGGGACTTTAGGGACCATGTAGTTCCAACACCACTGCCATGGGCAGGAACAACTTTCACCAGAGCAGGTAGCTCAAACCCCCATCCAACCTGGCTTTGGACACTTCCAGGGATTGGAGTATCCACAGCTTCTCTGGGCAACCTATGCCAGTGTCTCATCACCCTCACAGTTAAATAATTTCTTTGTAATATCTGAAGTAAACATGCTTCAAACTCAGTTTGAAGCCATTCCAAATTGCCCTCTCTCTTCATGCCCTTGAGTTCTCTTGTAGTCCCTTTAGGTGCTGGAAAGTGCTCTAAGGTGTTCCTGAAGCCTTCTCTTCTCCAAGCTTAATAACCCCAATTCTCTCATCATGGTGAAAAGTGTTTCCCATGTCCCAAAGAAAAATGTGCTGCAGCATAAACATTGAAGATTGTGAAAAGTCTGCCTTTTGCCCCCAGAATATTAAAGTAAGTGAAGATAAAAATTAAGTAATAGTGAAGAAAAAGCATCAAGTTTATAATCTGTAACAAGCTCTCACCAGACCTACACATTGTAGAGGCATCTTAATAGTGCAAAAGCCTCTATCATGCCTGAAAAAAACATTTAACTTGACTGACACTGTGAAATGTGTTGTAAAAGCACAATTGTCTGTGAACATATCAAGTTTGATCAAGCTCTTTTCATCCTTAGTTCTGAATACAATTGTTTGTCTATACACTTTTTCATACTGTTCATTCTTTTCCAGATATACACCCTTTTCACAAAAGCATGTGTCAAAATAGACATATCCACAAGTGTATGCACACATTTAAAATAGGTGGCCTACAAAGTCCCTCTGTGGCAGGGAACTTGGGGCCATGAAGCAGCAGGACTTGGATTGTGTGGTTCAGTCAAAACCTGGCATTATGTCAGGGCAAATTTTATTATCAGGGCTGAAGAGACAAAGTAGTTGTGGTGGGGGACTACGGAACCCAAGCTCCTCTTTGACTGCAGAAGTAGAAATAAAAAGTTTCCTTGGACCAAGTGGAGGAAGCTGGATTTTGTCCTGTGGGATCTAATTAACCATCACTACCTCCCTAGCCTTTATTCTACCTCACAGAGAGCTCTGTCAGCAACTAAGACAGGACTTATCAATCTTCCACTCACCCATAGCCCCTGCTAACCACACTGTCACCTGAAGGAGTGACGAGTTAGCACATTTCCCCTTCTGCCTCCCTCTAACCCACAAACTCTCTGTTGCAGCCTATGAGCTGCATTTTCCCTAATACATTGTTCAACTAGCGAGACATTCTGAGAAGCACTGAAGCAGGAAATGTAGCCCAGCAGTGTGTAACAGGATCAAAAAGGGCACAAACAACAGAGGAAGACATGTTCTGCATAACCACACTTGCCCAAAAGACTTCATGGATTGAGCCCCTCTAAAGGTAAGGGAAAGTTAAAGAGATAAACATACATCCTATTGTTTTTTATTCCTTTGGTGTCATCTTTCATCCTACCAAGACTGCTTCTTCCTACTCAGTGGCAAGCCTGCTGATTATTTCCATCTGCATTGAAGGCAAAGATGACATACTTGGAAATACTTGGAATATTTGGAATATCTGACAATATTTGGAAACTGTTATGAGGACTTTTCATACACTTGCTGAAGTTACTGGCTCTCACTGTTCCAACTGGGATGGAAAAAATCCCCCTGAAATCTCACAGACATTTTGCAGGGCACAGCCGCCATGCATCCTCTCTTCAGAGGGCATTTGTGACAGCAGTGACTAACCGTCCACTGCAGTAAGCTTGTCATCCACATGTTTCCACATGGCATCCAAAAAAAGGCATCCAAAAATGTGTATGCACTCCTGTGTTGATCAGATATGACAGCATTACCCAGCAGCACCAGGATAAGCAACCTTTATGGCAATACAAATATGTACACAAAAGCCAAAAAAGGCTCTGTCCCGGCATAGAAACAAGCAGTCACTTCAGGCTGGAAATGAGACGAATCAGGCACTGTATGTTCTTCTGCAAAACCTCCCTAGATATCTCTAAGCCTGCCTAAGTGTTACTCCAAGGTGTGCTGGTTTTGGCTGTGGATAAGTTAATTTCCTTCACAGTGGCTAATATGGGGCTATGTTTTGGATTTGTGCTGAGCACAGGGTTGATAATATAGAGCGGTTTTACTAAGTAGTGCTTACACAGAGCCAAGGCCTTTTCTGTTTTTTTGTACTGCCACAGTGGCTAGGAGGCTGGGGATGCATGGGAAGTTGGGACAAGACAGAGCTGAGATGGGTTGCCCCAAATGATCAAAAGGATATTCCATACCATATGACATTATGCTCAGTATGAAAAGGGAGGGGAAAGAAGGAGAAATGACATTTTGGAGTGATGGTGTTTGTCTTCCCAAGTAACCATTACACATGATGGGGCCCTGCTTTCCTAGAGATGGTTGTACTCCTGTCTTGCCCATGGAAAGCAGGGAATTAATTCGTTGTTTAGCTTTGTTTGTGTGTGTGGCATTTGCTTTCCCTGTTAAACTGTCCTTAAGTCAACCCACAAGTTTTCTGGTTTTTACCCTTCTGATTCTCTTCCTGATCCTGCTGGTGGAGCAAGCGAGCAAGTGGCTGCATGGGGCTGAGTTGATGGCTGGCCTTAAACCAGGACACAAGGCTTGTACTGAAATGAAGTCACAGCTACACTGGATTGTACTGAAGATCATGCCAAGCAGTGCTCATATGCTTCAAGAATGGACACAAAGAAAAGGCTAGATGGCTTTGTATAAGAGGAGGTGGATGTTAACAATGAAAGGAACAGTCTTTGGATGATGGCTAAGGAAACCTCAAAACCATCCTGATCATAGAAAACCTGTCCTATAGCTGAAACTAATCACTGACCAGTAGGTGTCAGAAACTGCAGCTTGGGAATCTCTGTAAATCATGTTTTTTAGATTAAGTATGAGCTTCCAAAAATTTGTTCAGGTATTGCAAAGTGTGGGTACAGCTTATAGCAGGAGACCTCAACTATGCCTCTGTCCGCCTCTCAGTTCTGTGAGGAGGAAACTGTGAGGATTTCTACTAGCCTAAGTTCACCCCTACATTCACAAACTTCCTCAGACTGAGACAGAGCAGTGTTATTTAACACGTGCAAGAATATAAGCTGTAAATCTAAAAACATTGGTAACAGGTCAACAAATCTAAAAACATTGGTAACAGGTCAAAGTATATTCTGTAGACATACAAGTCACCCCTCCCTGCTAGACATGCCTATGTCCAGTGACCCAACCAGGAGCTTGGAATGAGAGTGGAAATGGGCAACAGTGCCATGGTACTGCTCATGAAGCAGGGAGAACAGGACAGATAGAACATGAAACAGAAATAAGTCCTGACTTTAGCCAAGAGAAGAAACTAAACATGATTCCGACTTCTAAAGGCGTTGACACCATAAAGAAAAAAAAAACAAACAAACACCACCCAAACTCCTTTCATTATCTCCTGTAAGACAGGTGAAAATGCAACATGGTACTTCTGAGGATAATCTCTTGTTGAATAGTCTCTTGTTCTGAGAGAAGATATTCGGGGCATAGTTATATTTTGGGCAGCTTCAGGCAACAGGTTTATTGGGGATATTTTGACCACAGACCAGACTAGAGCTAATCTAAGGTAAAACAGTTCAAACATCTGAAGCACAAACATTAAATTTTTGGCATCACCTGCTTCAATCTATTTGATCTTTTGCTGTCCTAATGGAAGCAATGCCTGGCAAATGGTCCAAGACCCTGAACATCGCTCACTGCAAATTGATTAACTCTCAGGCTTAGCTTTTGAAGGAACAAGTTAGTTCCCTCGGAAGATAAAGTCAGGAGAAGTGTTTCAGATGGTCCTTTTTCCCTCTCACACTCATAAAGAATGTTCCATAGTTCTTTTTCCTCTCAACAGACTCATTTATCTGTTGCCAATCCAAAGCATATAATATGTATATTTGGCTTTACCAAGTCTGGCACTTCTAGCAAGTTATAGCAGAGGACTTTGTGTTTCTGGAGAGCATTTTGAGCTGAAAAAAAGTACAAAAATGTGTCCTCCAAGTGCACTTACTAGGACCTGAATGAGATCCTGGCCATGTGCTCTACTGTGTGAGCACACAGTTTGTGCTCCAGAAGGAGCAGCATGGATAGAGTTTGCAGTTCTACCCCGTGGTCTGAATAGCTCAGTTGCAGATCCCTTTATCACTGCCAATGTTTTCAGTCTTCTTGAACTTATTGTCTGCAACTTCCTACTTAAATAACTGCAGCAATATCAAACAAAATCTGCACATCCACAAAGAAAAATTCTAAATATCTGAGTTTCAGGAAATGGCTCTTGTGATCTGATTCTAAGGGATTAATAATTTCCCTGCTTTTCCAGTCTGGGAAGGAGGGAATATTTTCCTGTTAGCTGGCACAACTAATATTTCATCAGCTCTGTTCACCAAGCTTCAACAAATTTTAAATTAATGACTATTAGAATAGATTGATGCTGTCTAGGAAGGCCTTCCACAAAAGCCTTGTGTGTTGTAAATAAGTTTTATATAAAGTAGACATTACATATTTTTATCCATGTATACTGATCACACAAAACTTAATTTACCAATAATATTCTCTTGTTGAGTCTACTCATGTTTAATCAACTATGTGCAAGAAATCAAAAGAACACAGTGAAATCAATAGTGTGACAGGGAACTCTTTTCTGATAATTTCCTGGGATCCCACACTTTTCATCCACATTAATGGTCACTCAACGGGCAAAGGAAAAAGAAGGGAAATACCTTGAGAAAAAAAAGTGTAATTCAAGTGCCAACATCTCTCCTAATAAGTGCATAACAGTTTTACAGAGAAGCTGGCCACTGTAATGAATGTCCAATAAAACCAAATTGCTGTATAAAGTGCATAAGCAGGCATTTGAAGAGGCTCTGAGTGGGTGGATACTAGCCAAGAGCAAGTCACAGGGGAAACAAAACACCCAATGATACTTAAGTGAAGTGTTTGCATGGGGTTGGACTGTCAAGTCTGTGCTCTTTTGTGCACTGAAAGATCTGCCATTTTGTTGAACTTGCTGCAGCTGCATGACCTGATGGCAGGAGAAATTGCTCTGCATGCCCAGTGTTGATTTCCTCCGCTTCAGCTGATTACATTGCCAATCAGTCAGATGCAATTTACAATCAGTTTTAAGATTGCTCATCATTTCCAAAGACGGCCATGCTGGCTCTTTGGCAGAAAAACAAATTATGGCCCATACCAATCCACAGCATAACCCTTCTTCTTTTATTATGTAGTGGCACATTCTTCCCTTTCTGTCCTGGGCAAGTTAGCCATCCAGAAGTTAGGTCAGTGGAAATGGACACGATGAACAGGATGGAAGTTCATACGCAGTGCTAGCATAATTTAATGGATGTATATACACTTACTGCTGTATCTGAATTCAAAATATCAACGATAAATGGAACCTTCCTAAACAAGTTCCATCGTCTCCCAGTACAATTCGTAGAAAAATAACAATCGACTCTAAACAGCAGCTTGAGGCAGCAGTGGTGTATCCCCTGATTCTTATGGCTGGAAATCCTGTTCTAGCATTCTTGGATGGAAGAGTATTTCCATTTTCTTTAATTTTGTGGTGTCATATAATGGTCATGTTAAGTGCTGCTTTCAGAAATCTAAGACTTCACAGCATCAAGGCCTGATGGTCACATCCTCATTTTCAGCAAAATTGCTAGTACGCCCCTACACCAAGGATTAGTACATTGACATTTTGAGTACAACGTATTGCATTAAGCACTGCCATTCCTTGCAATAGTATACTCTCAGTTGCAAATGTCCCATGAAACAACAGCAACCTGAGGAGTTTATGTTTATTCCAAAGAGCTGGCAAACTCACATTAGAAGAGGACAATAACTGTGAGAAGTTGCATCTATATCTGATTTAGGAATTGAAATTGGTTTATACCCCATAGTTAAAAGTTTTGGTACTATTTTCTACTACATTCAAAGTGTGGTTCATTCATTGTGTGAGAAGTTTATATGCTTTAAGAGGATACTTTAATGAAGACACAAATAACTCTGCTATTTTATTCTAGTTTCATATCCCTTTTTCTTTGTTCATGATTCTCCATTTGCCCATTTTAGGAATCATCCAAGCACTAATGATTTAGATTACCTTAACTGATATTTTCTTCTTTTGAAGGGAATCAAGGCTCTGTTAGATAAGGCAGAACATTCAGATTACTTACTCATTTATACCTCAGTCCTCTTATCTGTTTTCAGAATTGCCTGGCAATGTAGGAATTGTATTGTACACTGAACCTTAGGAGTTAACTTGAAGACTATCTTAAAAGCAATCAAACTTTAGCCAAAAAGTTATTCAGGGGCATTAAAACAATTCAATGCACTGGTAAGTATTTGGGACATCTGCTTTATTTGCTGCAGGTGCTTCAAACTGGAGGTCTGCCAGGGAGACACCTCTTATAAAATTAATTCACCTTATGTAAGAAAGGACACACTCATTTTATATATATATATATATATATATGTATAAGAGTTGGAAGAATCAGAGCATCAGGATTCTTCAAACATTGAGAGAAGCTCCAATGACTGCAGCCATCTTGAAATCAGCAATAACAACAGCAGCTGTGGCTGTGGTCAATAAGACATTTGTCTAACAATGTTAAACTGCTTTCCCTTACAATCATTATACAGCTGACTGATTCAGATGTTTTTGTATAAGTGTCTTGTTTGACGAGTTCATTCTTGTCTCTGCATTTAAGATAATTTCTCTGACCACCATGTGGACAGGATTCATTTGTCAAAAAGCTTACCCCTACTGTTTTTGGAAGCAGTACATTTTAATTGGTTTTGGTTTTTTTCTTTTTTTTTTTTTCCAATACAAAGGAATATATAAAGGAATATAAATATAAAGGAAGCCTATAATAACAATCTCTACAGGATAAAACAAAAAGCATGCAGAGGAGATTTTGTCACAGGGTTAAGACTGCATTAGTTTTACAACAGCCCTTAAAAACATTCATAGTATTTACAAAAGGATTTGGTATTTAGAGGGGAACCTGGAAAGGCATGCTGGTTGAACTGTTTTCCTATCCTTCATATTTATTTGTGGTATGATTTTGGGAAAGTCATACAGCATTTCTGTGTCTCAGCTTCATGTGGGTATATCAGAACTGCTAGTCCCACAAGTAAGCATAAGAAAGCCACATACACTCAAAGGCAAAGAAGAAGATGAGTAGCAAAATCTCTTTTACTATAACATGACAAAACATGCAAATTTAAAGGTCTTAGCCAACCTTACCTCAGTCATAATGTAGATACATGCACCTGTAAGGAAAACATCAGTCCTGCTCTTGCCTCTTTTAAAACAACTGTTCAAAGGGGAAGTGAAAACAGTATCTCTCAAATCTTAGTACCAAAAGTTTTTGTCTCCCATTCTCCAAGGTTCTCTTTCTGCCATATTAAGATAATACCATGCAATATGCATTTTATCTGTAAACTGCATATAGGCAGCCTGTTGTCCTGCTCCCTGTCAGGGCGAAGATAATTGTCACCAGACAAGAATTGTATTTAAGTATTAGAGCATATCAAAGAACAAAAACATCTTTTAATTTTATCTGTATGTCTTAAATGCAATGACATAACAAAAATGTGGACTAGTGCTAAATTTCCATAACAATGATTACTTCGATACCTATATCAACAGTTATAGTATCAAAATCAACATTAAAATACACAACTTCTCAGTCAAAATTTCTTCCTCTATTACCATACGACAGCACAGTGTTAAACCATCCATTCTCACATACAGATCACTGCAGAGTACTTTCTCCAATCCCCGCACTTTACTGTACATGTGCTTTAACACATAAGACAATTTTTTTCTGACCCTACAGGTTAGTTCCTTTGCTTCCCAGCCTCTTCAAGGGAAATCATCTCTGATACACAACATACATAATTTCCTAGATGAAAACAATCCTATTTTTTTTTCTATTGTAACTAATGTCACAGGCAAGCAAAGAAAATATTGACACCAGTAATAATTCTACATCTCCACACTCTATGTTCAAAAACTGTTCCCACCTTAGAGGTCTTTGTGCAATTTGTTTTCCTTCAATCTATTCTTTCATTCTCTGTCCCCCTAAGGCATCTGCTAAGCAGTCCATGAAAGTTGCCCAAGGATCACGCCGATGCTAAAGCATCACTTTACCCTGAGTCGTATGATCCTCAGATCCTTTCTATCAAAGTCTGAACCAGAAGGTATTCAGCTTTCACTTTACTCTCAAGCATGACCAAGTGCAATCATTGCAGGATGCTGAGCATCCCTGTCAGAAACAGCAGGATTCTGTGTCCTTAAAATGTTACTGTTATGCCACAGTCACTTAACCTGTACTCCAACATGCCCTGATGGGATATTTAGTAACCTGGGAATCTGTGCCAGTCAGATTCAGCAAGGGTAAGAAAAGATTTCACCTCTTAAAATTTTTCATTCTAACTGGTGAGCCTTTTTTCATCTTCAGTTGGACTTGCTGTACTTGATTGCAATTAAGAAGCTGGTGCAGCAGTCTATTATCAAATATACTTTTTCAATGCTTCTCATCCAAACACACATTCTCCTCCACCAGCTTGTACATAAATCTCCTGATTTAGCATGTTCCTTAACACTCACCACAACACTCTTATCATTTATTGTGGAATAGATAACCTTTTTATCATTATGATTAAATGATAGATGAAGTGCCCACCTTTCCTACGAAGGCTGAGAATTTACTTAGATCTCAGAAATATAAGTAAGGATGCAACATTCCTCCTTCCAAGTTCCAGAAAACACTAGATTGATTACCACCTCGAATGGGTACTTTTCTTAGATTTATATGTATTTAGAATTTAACAAAATATTTCTTTTAAAAAATGTTCTTTTTAAACAAAATTCATTGCAGTTTGTTCATTGGAGAAAAGGATCCCAAATGACTTTTCCATTGGAACAAGAAAAGGCCAGTCAAAAACCTGGCAAGCTTTTTTTATGTCTATTATCAGAATAAAAATTGCAGTTTTGGAGAAAAAAAAATAGTTCTATCTACCGAATTTTATCCAACAGAGTTTTTGAAAACTATTTGAGTAGCACATTGAGTAGAAGTTCTGGCTGAGATTCAATTCCCTTTTGATGCAGATTGCCTTAATGATTTTATGCTGGTTTGTCCAGAATAAAGTCTTTTAGGCAACTAAACATATAAAGTTTGTAGTTGAAATTCCTCAATATCCACATTATCAAAGTTATTCGTTAAGTTAGAGATAATATTATGATGTACTCAAAGCAGTAGTGACAGGCATGTGAATATCTTAGAGAGGAGCAATCCACCTTAATGACAATCAAAATTAGGTATGTTAATTATTTTATGGATGTGTCCTTTAACATCATAGGTATTGGTCCAAGGACATAGTTTGCACTGCATTTCCAAAATTCTTAACACAGTGAGGCCTTTAATTCAATGAAGCATCCAACCGCTGGTGCAAAGCAAATAAATAAACAAAAGAAGAATGGAGATCAAGAAACTAATAAAACTAGCCAATAATCAATTCATGGATCTGAGCTTTCCCAGAAATCTTCAGTTCAAGAATAAAGTAATCCATTTTTTTCCCCCCCAAAGAGTAGTTCCAACACACTGAAGTCAGCAAGACAGTTTCCTACTGACAATTTATCCAAAAGAAGGTGATTCACACAGGAGGGAAAGTAATAATAAACCAAAATAAGTTATAGAATCATTGAGTGACCTTTGCAGATAAATGAACCAAAGAACTTAAGTATAGAGGTAAATTTGATAGAATTGTTTCTTTCTTAGAAAGAAACATTAATTGGAATCAATATGTGGTTGTGAAAATGTTTGAAAAACATAAATAATTGCAACACTTAATACTGTTGTCTTAAAGGAAAGTAGAAAGGTCAGGTAATTAAATTGTCTTAATGTGAACAAGGGCTAAAAGCCGCAGCTTTTAAACATATTGAAGCAGTATATAGACAAGTGTGAGAAAGTAAATTATTCAATACCAAGAAAATTAAACTCAGAAAGGAGAATCCCACATAAATTGACAATTCTTGAAGCGCTTAATGTAAACCCCTAACAAAGCAAATTGCCAGTAAAATGAAAATTGATAATTTGCTTGCTTTAAATGATTTGCAGTTAGCGACATATTGTGGAAAATTGTATCCTAAATCACAAATGCTGTGGCAGTTACCAAAGACACAAGAAATATTGAACCATCTAGGGGAATATGTTGTTTACTCCCTAATGAGGTAAAGGAGATGCTTGTATTTGTAGTTTCCCTGTCAGTTTTGGATAAAGAACCAACAGTTGGGCATAAAGAAGTGTGAGACTTTTTTCTTTCTGGCAGGCAGCAATACTAGGGAAAAGAAATGTAACCACCTTTTAAGAAGGCTTTTGCTTTTCATTGTCTGAGCTTCTTCTCATATTGTCATGTGCACACCAAACCATCCTAACATATTCTTGTTGAAATTGTGTAAAAAAGTACATATTACTCAGACTGGTACCAGTTTCCCTCTCCACTACAAGGTCTTCAGGCTGGACCTCTCTGCAGCTTCTGTTACCTGACATTATTTAATGAAAAGCATTGAGGAGAGAAATACCAACTTTAAGAACTGTGTGTCTCTGAAGGCAGATGGTCAGCCTATGAATTCCCTGGTACATTTGAGCTTCACTTAGAAGTGAGGCTTATGAATGTCCAGGTAGTACACGGAATAAATCAAAACAAATACTATTCTACAGTTACATAAATAAACAATAATTGTAAAAAGCATGTTTGTATCAAAAATTATGATTTTTGCCAATGGAAAAAAAAATCACTTTAGTTGGAGACTATGGTGCTTAGTACACATATGCCATGGAAAATACCGTATCAGTTTCAGCTCATAAAACAGCTGTATATATAAGGAAGATAAGCATACCTAGGCTACATTTAGAGAGAATGGTTGGTAAATTCAGTGGTCTGCCCAGTGTTCTACATTCAGCCAGCCCCACTTGAGGAGCTGTTGGAGCACTTCAGGGCTTTCATTTTTCCTCACACCTTGACCACAGGAGATCTAAACCCAGCAGTTGGAAAGTGTCTCATTTCAAAAATCTGGTGTTCCTTCCTTGTCATAAATTTCAACATTTCATTCTGCTGCTGTAAGACTGGATAAACCAGTTTGTTACTGACACTTTAAGTCTTTATTAAAATCAGAGACTCTTACTTTAGAAGAGGGGAAATTCAGCATCAAACAGTAGTCAAATGTGGAAATTCCCCTTCTGGATCTTTTGAATTATCACATGGCATCTTATTGACCAGTATGTGAAAATGACAATTTCTTGCTTGGAATGCTGGAAGTCAAAAAGCAAATCAATATCACAAAATGTCTTTTTTTTTTTTTTTAATTAAATAGTTATAGTTATAATGAAAATTTGGGTTTGGGTTTTTTGTTTTCTTTCTTTTTTTTCCTTTCTTTTTTTTTTTTGTTTTTTTTTCCCTTTTATTTTTTTCTTCGTGTTCAAAAACCAGTTTATTTACTCCACGAGAGGTTCTACATTTTAACCATAGAAAAAAATCCCAACCAACAAATTTAGAGGCTTTCTTTCATTTCTAACATAATTTGCTTTAAACAAAGTTATGAGAACTACTAATTTGTGGGAAGAGGAGGAGTCTTTTTGAATACTACATTCGAGGCATTCCAGCAGTCTCTACTCTTGAGCAAGGATACAATAAACTGTTCATTTATACTGGATTCTTGCCTTCACATGGAAAGCATTTTACGACCCATAATTTAAGAGGATCTTCTCTACATGTAAGTGCCACAAAATTGATCTATATATGCTCTTAAAAATCACCTGGACAGGAGAATAAGAGGTTTAAGGAGATATTATGAACAAAACAAATAGAAAACCCAAAAAACAATCACCTTATCTAATAAAAATGTAAATTAAAGTCTCAGAACGGTTTAATGCAAGGAAATTCAGGATAGTGTGATGCAAAACAAAACCAAACAGACAAAGTGACATTGACCTTTGCTTCTCAAGGTAGGAAGTGAGGACACTTGGATTGTCATTGATGTTTAATTTTGGACAAGCCACTTAAGAGACCTTGCCACAAACCCCAGTTGTGTCTCATTTGTCTCCTCTCTTGTTCTTTTCATAGGAGAGAGATGGAATTTCTCTCCTATTAAAGCAGCCTGAGAGAGCTGGAGTTGGTTAGTCTGAAGAAGAAAAGGCTCAGGGGAGACCCTAGAGAAATTTCCTGTAATTAAAGGGGGCTAAAAAAGAGTTGGGGACAAACCTTTTACCAAAGCACATAATGACAGAAAAAGGGGCAATAGTTTTAAACTGTGAGTAGGTTTAGATTGGACATAATGAAGATTTTTTGTTTGTTTTTTATGATGAGTTTGCTGAGACATTGACATGTTGTCCAGAGAAGTTGTGGCTGTCCCCTCCCTGGAAATGTTCAAAGGGGCTTTGAGAAACCTGATCTAATGAAAGTAGTGAAAAATGAGGTTGGACCAGAAGACCTTTGTCTTTTCCAACCAAACTATTCTGTGATCCTATGCTCCCTGGTATGTATGGGATGATATGAGACGATTCCACACAGTAGCAAAACAAACTCCTTGGAGGCAGATGATATAGTTAGGTGAAGCTCTCACCCTAAAATTATAAGACTTTTTGGTCACAGACTCTGTGTTCTGGTATATGTATATCCACATCAGCCACAACACCAGGACAGATTCAAGCCCTTTAATTACTAGCCAGAACAAATAGTGCGGGTGATATCCATCTAGCAGACAAACTCTGATCCCCCTGTTGCATCACTGTTCCCTGCAACATCCTTTTATCCCTGAAGAAAATATCAAGTTTAGCTGGAACTGGCTGACAGTTTCTAAAGCTGCTGAAGTGAAAAAAATTCACTTGGCACCCTCATAGAACTTTTCCTCATGGAAAGAGGATAGCTGCCCATTGCATCTTCCCTTTACAAGAAACTACCTGAAACGCCACTGCAATCATGAATATCTGGAAGGGGATGAAACTCACCACATAGCCAAAAAAATATAATGGCAAATATTTGAAACTCATGAAATGGTATATTATGAAGGAATAACAGTTCGATTTTTGATGTGCCAAAGCATTCTCAAACCCACAAAGAACTGTGTAAGCCAAGTTAATAAATACTGTAAACAGGTTTATACTTTATTATACCTTCCTGAGTATATACGGGGGGTAAGAGTTCTTTCAGGTCTCTTTTCAGGCACAGTCAAGTGTTTAATAACAACTGCCTTTGTTTCTTTGTGTTCACTGCTATATGCTTAGCACTTTAGAGCTCTCAGAAGCAAGCCCTGTATACTGATTCTATGATTATTTCCTAATAAATGATTGTGCATCATAATGCCATTGCTCATGCGGAAGCAATATGATACTAATACAAGTTGACTCTGTTAGAGTTCAGTAAGATTCTGAAAAGCTGGGAAACTTCTCCATCTGTTACTTCTGAGTATACAGTAATCCTAATTTTAATAGGAAAGTTGTTAATACAGTCCAAAACTTCAAGATTGGGATTCCTCAACAACGAAGGACAAGGTATAACCAGTAATTGACCACAACTCAGGAAGGGGTGACAACCTGACCACAAAGGATGCCTTCCTGGCTCTGCAGAGCTGCCTAGGGGCAGGTTCCACCAAGAGCACAACCATGGACACACAGATGGGAAGTGACAAGTCATGCCTGAAGTCAGGTCAGCAAGCTAAGAATGACAAAGGCCAGAGCTGAACACAGGTACATCTAGAATAGAGGTCAGATACCAGGGATGAGCTGAAATGGGACTCCTGAGCAATTGGTACCTGGGGTGGGGGTCCCAGGTGAGCCTGGTCACATTAATGAAGGTCTGTGAATATATACGCAGAACCCTTAAAAACACTGAGCTCAGATGCAAGAGGTTCGAATAGGGAGGATGCAGCCTGCTCTGTGGTATATCAGATGGATAACCTTAACTGGAGGTTTATCTAGGTCTGATTTACAGTATAGACATATTTTCCATCATTATTTATTATCATTCCACAAAAACTTGCATATTGGCTTCTCAGATTCCAAATATTCTCACACTTGTGGGCACAAATAGTTAGAACAAATTCACTCTCAGTATTTGTAGATAAGCATTTTGGCATAATGAATCCCATAAATAAGGACAATACTGTTTCATTGTATTTTCCTTACCTAATTGCACAAAGCCTCAGACACTTATTTTAAAATGTAAAAACAATAACTTGCAGAACATTTAGTAAATAGAAAATATATTTTGTTATCTATCACCCTACTGAAAAGTGGCATTATATTTGCATACAATTTTTGTTTAAATTTATTATATTTTTGCCCCCCTTTTTTAGATATTGAACTATTTTTAAGAATAGAAAAAATATATACTCTTTTCATTTAAATTACTTCAATCTGCTATTCTTTCATTACAGATATGTTCCCTGGTTTGTTCATATCCAGGAAAGCTGTGATTGATTGGAGGGTGCTATCTTTATTCTCAGCCCTTGGGATAATTAACACTGAAACACATTATCAAGGCTTTCCCATTAGTATGTTATACTGTGGGTCTGCATTTCTGAAAATACTGTATCTATTACCTTACAGGTATCCTTGGCAGCTCACCAACAGCAGGCACAAATATATACGGGGTGAGAAGGAGTTCGCTAAATTTTTTTACAGAAAGATCCTATTAAATTTCAGTCCAGCTCATTTTGATAATCGTAGTTCAGCATGATTCAGCTTGTCTTCTGGAACTGCACCAGACAGTTGTAGGCTTGATACCAGTCCCTGATGGTCACAGACATGTGCTGGCTGGTCTGGAAATAACACATCACTGAAGCAGGGTTCTGTGCCTCTGAAGCCTTTAAAAGAAAAAGCTGCATAGGTGCACTAACGTGCATATGCAGCTTTCAGCTCACATCTGGCTTACATTTGGCCATAAGCTAAATAACTGTAGTATGTATTACCCAGCCATCAGACACTTTTCTGTGATCTAGAGGTCTAACAGGTTGGTCAGTGGTGATCACCATGATTCCTTAGACTCAAGAGACTGAGATTTGGCTATTATCCTGAACTGTGTACTAAGGCAATGATGACATCAGACAAGCAAGAAAAGCATTCATAATCTCTAACAGAAATACTTATAGTTTACCCAAAACAGCTGGTGGTATTATTCTCTGCATGATAGCTAAACAGTTGAGAAAATGAGAAGTTTGGGGGTTCTGGGCATTAATAATTTATTTATTTATTGGGAAAAAAAAACCCTTTTTTTTGCAACCTACACTCCGATAACAGCAGGACTAGTCACTGGATTAGTATGTTATTGCTTTGGAAAGCTCACTGTATATATTTGCAATTCTGAACAGCTTGCAGAGGTCTGCCTATGAAATTCTTGGAGATACTGTCGGCTCTGGTGAAGGTTAAAATAAAATATAAATATGTAACAATGAGAAGCCTGCTTTTTCTATAGCATCTGTGAGCTTGTTCCGTGTACACTGAAAGTGGACAATCCACTTTATTCTTAAACTAATATTATTTATTAATAGTTATTACAAAATTAACTCTAGAATGAGGAAACTGTACTTTTTGTTCTGAATCTCCTATTTTTAACAAACTTCCAAGAGAAAGATAACCTTAGAAACAAGTCATACACCATTAGCTTCTTGGTACAGTGATTTCTCATGGGAAAATACCCTTACTGTAGTGATGGAAATTAAGACATTAGAATACAACGTAGGTGAAACACTTATTTATACTGCAGAAGGACTCTGGTGAGTGTAAGACTTCCCCTTTTTTACAATGAAAATTTGCATCGTGAGTTGGCTTGGTGGGAGCTCAAAATGAAGAAAAGATGCAGAGTAGCTGGACAGAGAGCATGAAGAGAGATCAGGCAGATACAATCAACCTGTAACCAAACAGAGCTCAATCCCTCTTTTTGTTTTTGACCTACATTTGGTAGAGCTTTGTAGACTAAAACACCTTATAATAACCATCCTGCAGCACCAATCTGCTCTTCTACTCTTTTGAAATGGTCAGATAGGTTTGTATTTTAGATACATATGGCCAATGAAAGGACACTCTTCTCCATTCAATTACTTTTCTTTAGCGAACTATTTATTGTATATTAATAGACATAATGGCTGTTTCCATTTATTCAACAATTTTCTAAGACTTGAAGCTAGCACAATCTTCATGACCATGAGGAATTAAGGACAGGTTGGATAGGCTTTGAAAAACTTGATCTACTGGAAGGTGCCCCTGTCCATGGCAGGGGAGTCAGAACTAGATGACCTTTAAAATCCTTCCAATCCAAACTTTTAAGATCCTTCCAGTCCAAACCCCTTTATCATTATTTGATAAGGCTCCCCTTGAAGTTCATGTTCTAAAGGACAGAAAGAGAAGAAAAAAATTACAAGGAAATTAAAAAGAGGATAGAGCATGGAAAACCCATAAAACGTAGTTTCTATACCAACTAGCTTGACAGAGCTGAGGATGAAAAGGGGTACTAGCAGCTTCTGGTGTCAGACCAAAGGAGATTGGACTGGCAAAATAGAAGGACAATTTGTACCTCTCCTTACAGTCCCAATGATATCTAGTTCATTGATAATACAGTCAAACAATTTTTTAATAGCAGATGAAACGTACTCATGCCTCTAAGAAGGCAGTTGAGATATTAAAGAAGCTCTAGCTCTAATCTGTCATTTTCTGTCCATTTTCATAAGAAAGTCTGCATAATGGAAACTGATAAGAGCCAAGTTACTAAAATATGAAAATCACAGAATTAACATTTATCCTGATTTCTTGGCTCAGGCTGTCAAGAAAAGAGCTTGTGCTGATCACAGGATGCTAGCTACCTTAAAAGCTTGTTAATTTTCATTAGTTCTGAAGTGTTAACTCCAGGAAAAAAAAAAAAAAGAAAAAAGAAAAAAAAGGTAAGTAACACCCATTTTTGAAGACTTTCTTTAATATGAATAAATTAGGCTCATATGTTACCTATAAAGGTTTCTATAACATTGGAATTTTCCCTGCTTTATATATTGCATGGTTATTTGGCATTTAAATATCAGTGGATTTAAGTGTTAGAGGAATTTTATTCACATTTCATCATGAGAGAACAGTATAATCAAGAAGCTTAATACTTTTAATTTTTACTACACCATATCATGACTTCTCTAGTATATTTGGTATTACCACAACCCAGTTCACTTTTTACCTTTCAAATTGTTTGTGTTAGCATGTCAGGAGGTACTAAAGAATATTCTTAACACCCACCATATTTAGCTCATATCAAATGGTGTATTCATGCACTCATGATGCATTCTGGGCTCTTTTAATGAAACACAGATAATGGAGATTAACAAAACATTTAAATCAAGCTAACAAGTCATGCTGGGAACTACTAAACCTGTTAACATTTGAGAACACAAGAAAAAATAGGATCCTTTCCACAAAAACTCTGCAAAGGATTTTAAAATCAGGTATTTTAATCTATGTTAATCACAATGTTATTTGAAATATTGTTTTGTAAGGTTTGATAAAATTTTGTAGATATTAAGAACAATATATTTAACATCCATTGAATTGCATGTGTGATTTGTCTTCTGGAGAAGTTAGTATAAATCTATTTTGTGGACTGCAAAATATGCTCTTTCAGACCTCAGCCAGCTTCTCTGGAGATGCAGAATGGAAATGATTTGTTCATTGTGTCAATAGAACATAAACTAGAAAGAGTGACAGAGGAGGAGGATAATGAAAAGTGTGTTTGGAAATGCAGGGGGTTTGAGGAAGTCCTGTGTAAAATACCTAGACACACAGACTCTCTCAGGTATATGAGAGTACCCTCAGATTTAACCACCTAAAATATACCTCTCCATGCTTGGAGTTTGAAAAATCTAGAAATGAAAATACTGGGCAGCACATAGTGAGAATATCTGAGGTCCCTCAAGGCAATCCTAACAAAGTCTTGAAGCATGTCCAAAGAAGGACAACAGAACCAGGGAAGGGTCTGGAGCACAACTGTGGTGAGGAATGGCTGAGGGAGCTGAGGATGTTTAGCCTGGAGAAAAGGAGGCTTAGGCGTGACCTTGCCACTCTCTACAACTATCTGAAAGGAGATCGTAGGTTTTTTCACTGAAATGGTGTTTAAGCATTGAAAGAGGCTGCCCAGGGAGGTGGTGGAGGCACAGTTCCTGAAAGTATTTAAGTGCCATCGTTTACTTGGCATGATGGTGTTCAGTCAAAGGTTGGACTCAATCTTGGACGTCCTTTCCATCCTTAATGATTGTATAAGTCTATGAGCAATTATTTTTTTTTTCCAAAATATGAATGGAACATGTGAATTGAAATATGAGAAAGTGCTTCAGGAATGGCGGATTGAATTCTAACCACTTTATGTATCCCATTGCATACATTGAAAAGATTGCATGTGCTAGGAGTGCTCTGTTATGCTTTCAGATGTCTCTGCCCCACCACTGTGAGGGTGCTGAACTGGCTTAAAGTTCTTAGTAGAGGCATCTCCACACAAAATATTTCTTCTATTAGATAAAACATTTTATGGCAATCAGCTGTTATATTTCTGCATCTGACTTCTATTTTAACTTGTTTGTAGACTTAGAATGCTGAAAGTTCTATAAAGAGCTTTGTGTGGCCAGACCCAAAATTGTGTCTTGGCATGTTAATGCTTTACATGTATTCAGTAAAATTTCTTCAGTCACTGTGGTCTTTTCTCAGGGCAAATCATTTTAGAATTAAATAATTAAACTGTAAATTCATGGCAATGAAAACACATGAGAGTGGTTCATTTATAACTTAGCTACAAGTAATGGGTGTATTGTTCTTCTCTATTGGTTTTTCTTATTTACCTCTTAAAACAGAATGTCATATTACTAAATCTACTCCATTTGTATTTGATATCTTAACAGCATGTTAGCCTGTATTTTTATGAAGTAAACACAAAGCTTTTTGTTTTCTGTTCTTCACTGCATTTACTACTCTCACAGAACCATCATTTGTCTTCCTTTTCCACATAGAGTAGTAAATCATTCTGCAAATTTTGCTCTTTTTTTATTTATTAAAGATTTCAATGGAGCAAACTACTGCTTTATAAGAGAAAGCATGGAAGAGTTTGACCTAGATGTATGGAAATCAGGTTTTCTTTTTCAATAAGGACAATTTGCATTTTTCAGTGTCGGGGTTTTAAGGATTTTTGTACATTTTGTTTTGGTTTCTTTTTTTTCTCAGAGAACTATTTAAAAATTTGAGACAGAAGTTGCTGAAAACTTCTCAGAACAGTTTCCACTTAAGAAGACCACACAGCTTTTTTCTGAATTAAGACATTTTATTTCAATATTTTTGTTCAGTGGTATTTTCAGTTTTGAGTATCATTGTTTGCAATGTGTCCTGCACAGCAAGATGGTCTATAGTCTTGTTTTAACGTTGTAATTTCAATACTCTTTTGTTCTGTCTTTAATTACAATGTTACATACAGTATTTTCCTGGCCACTCTGTTTTGCCTTATAAAAGTCTTGCATCTAGAAAAAGGATTAGCAAAGCCATGAAGAGATACTCAGCCTCACTCCTAATAAAGCAAAACCTTTCAATTACAAGAAATGTTGAAAGAGAGAGAGAGTGCAAAGTAAACTGAAAGTGTCAGGGTCACACCCCCCGCCAAAGCTCAAAGCTACAATAAAAAGGTCATCTGTGATGCGAACAGATTTTGCGGAAAAGGGATGCCTTTTAAACTTCTGTGAAAGAATCCCTGACTGGTATGATTGCTGTGACAGACCAGTAAAATGGTCTTGTTGATGAATGAATTAATAGTGACATACAACATTAAAACGGTGTCAGCATGGTCTTACATGACAAGGTCAGAAGATGAGTAGCTTTTTGCAACCCTGCCAAATCAATTACTACAGGTCACTTCAGAGGTCAGCTCATTGCCCTCACCATGATCCAGGTCTATGCTGCAATGCTACACTCAGGGGAACTGAGTGCTCTCTGGCCAGTGTGAGCACTGCTTAAACAACACTACGAACAAAGACATCAGAGTGGCACCAGGCAATGCAACACCAGGGCTGAAGAGCACCAAATTAATGGGGAGGCACTAGTCATGGATGAGCAGAAGCGCTCTGCATTTTCTCCAGATCTCACATTGTGTGTCTGTATGATAAAATCATCAACCACAACCCTTAAATATTATTTTTTCCTCACAAACTAATGCTATAGCACTTCAATTGCATCACACTTTTTATCAGGTTTCACTCATCTTCTCTGACATATGGTCCCCCAGACACCTTTCGATTATTAAAGGTAGAAAACAGATAGATGGCAGTTTTGCAATGCTGTAGGTATCATCCCATACAATTTCCAACTTAGAGATGGACTGAGCTTGCTCAGCATGTTTGCAGGTCAAAGTGATATTTTACTAGCCAAATCTTGCAAAGCTAAACAGTCCTGAGTTTCAGCTGATGTTTATTTCTAAAGCTTTCTCTACTAAAGCAATGTGCATGCCTAAATACTGCAAATACTCAGTAATATTGGAGTAATCTGGAATTCCAGAAGCTGTTTCCAACTCACGCTGAATGAAAACTGTCAGTGATGCATGGTTATTGTAACCAGGTACAAAGCAAAAAAAGAGCTGAGGAATACATGTGTAATTTGTGTGTCCACTGTGCCTGCCAGGGTTTAGAAGTGTCATGTTAAAAATCAACTACTCTCTGTCCCCTAAGGATGTATATATTAAATTATTAATAACACAAATGCTTCCCTGAACTGTTATTTTATTTCAGTACTTTTACATAATTACCAGAGCTCTTTAAGGGCATTGTCAGTTTTTTAAAGCTCAGGCGTGCTGCATTATAAGCCAATAGAGCATAATAAATATAGTCTTTGTGAACACAAATTGTAAGCAGAGTGTGTATTTACCAACACAAAGCTGAAAAATCTGTTTAGACAGGTTGGTATTGATAGATAAAAGCTACCATGAAATGAGACAATTCAAATTTACTGATCTTTAATAAAAATATGTACTAAAGAATATTTTATATAGTTTTAAAAATGCAGTATTCATTCATGTATTAATGTATAAAAAGTAAGTTATTTCTCCTGCATTGTATCTTTAAAGTACACAGAGTGTTATTACTGGATAATGAAGATATCCATAGGATAACTAGGAAATACATTCTAGTGTGATCTGTAAAACCTGCTTTGTTTTTTCTTCTTTGTCTTAACTACTTCTATCACTGTTTACCATAACAATCATAGAGGCATTTAAACTAGAAAGAACTTCTCTGGGTCACTCAGTTTATCTCTCAAGTTAGTGTGTTTAATGTTTCTTTTCCTTACTTAAACTGAGAATAACTTGAAGGACAAATTCTAGCCTCACATTCATTATTTCAGCAGATTATGTACCTATGACAGTAAGAGCAAATGTTAAAAAAGCTGACATGGCACTAAGGAAGGTTGTGATGACTTGGTTTGTAGGGACACACTAGTCATCCGTATTTCACAGTAGCATTAAATTGGAGTATCAGGCTCCATATTCCCTTTGCACCAAGCTCAGCATAAAGTGACCCTTGCTGCTTGCTTGGTCAGGCCCCTCATTTGGTTATTACTGTGGCTACGGTTTAGATGATCTACATTTTCTTCTATATTCTTAGAATAAAAAGGATGTAAAAATAATTCTTGGATTGTATTTTCTTTAGGTTTTTATATCTTTACAACTTTGAAGGATCAATATATCCATAAAATGTCCTGGTGGCTTGAATGAAGGGAAAACTAAACCCCTGAGAAGAGACCTGAATTACCCTTAGCAAAGTTTGTCAGCTGGGTTACAATGAGGTGCGTGCTTCGCCCTTGCTGGGCTTCAGTGTTGTTGACATAACCTGGTCCTGAAAGCATCATCTTCCTCCCAGAGCTGGGTACCAGGGGAAGGAGAGCAGTGAAGTCATACAGGATAAAAATAAGTGGGTGAGTTATTTAGATATTTAAACTATGCCATTTAGAATTTCCACCCTCAGTTCCAAATCATCCATCAGATACATATTTTAGTTCTTTCAGGCACTCAATTTGTGGTAATACAAATCCCCTTGGGACAGAAAAATATTGCTGGAATACTGGGTATATTTTGATTTAGTTTTCTGTGTGTTAGAACAATTGTAGCTCAGTGGCACTCCAGTGAAATACATATGCATCCAAACACAGTGTCTGTGGAAAACAAATTAAAAACTAAATAAGTCACAGACTGAAACAGGAATCAGATAGATTTGGAAAACAGAAAGGGTTGCTGATGAATCGCATGCAGCTTTTCCCTTGCAAAACCAAGCACTGGTTTCAAGGGTTTGAATGCTGACCAAATACACTCTTTGCATTTCAGTAGATCCTCATGACTTAAAATCATGGGTTATTTAAAAAAAAAAAAGTCAAGTTTGTATCTGTTTAGCAATAGACATTGCTCAGTACACAGAAAAGACAGGTATGGTGAGGGTCCCAGTGACTAAAAATCAGTTGGATTTTTCTTTCCTCCTGGAATTCAAAGTCTGGTTGAATAAATACAAATGCTGAGTTTGTATCCAGATGACTGTTATTACATTGTTGCTCAGAGTAGTTCAAAGCCACATATTTCAGCTAATACATGTAAGGGGAATGTTCATGTCCCAGAGATTCAAAAACCTGATCCTTTGTACAAACTTCATGATAGAAACCTCCCAGAGTCATTGAATTCTTCAAAAACATCTATGGTGATTGATCTCACAGATGTTCACAGGCTTTATAAGGAACTTTGTGGAAGTAGAGCAGTAGCTTTTGAAACTCATTAGCTAGTTGTTTGGTGACTTTGTGGTTTGTTTTTTTCTTCATTTTATTTTGTTTTATGCTGTAGATCATTTTAACGTTCAAAACTATACAAATATACAAAATGTACAAAACTATACAGCTCAGTTATAATCTAAATGAAAAAAATACAGAGGAGTTATTTGCATTGGCACTGCATTTGCACAAGATTTTCTGGACAGTAATGTCTCTGATTTTTTCTCCATTTTTTAATGATAAATTATTCTTTGATAAGGAGTCTGAAATTGTTGTTCCATAGTTATTTAGTGGCTGAATGTCCTATTTGTGTTTTGTGAAGATACATTATCCAGAGCCACAGTATCCTGTTTCCACAGCACAATAGTATCTTCTTCCTAGAACTCAAAGATTGATTTGGTGGCGATAAGGAGGCATTTTCAATAAATCATTCATTAAACATTGTTGAGCTAGATCTGACTTCATTCAAACAGAATTTGATGGATGGGTCATTACAGCGTTGTGTAAAAAAAAATAAACCCAACCAGCCAATTAAATAACCCTTTCCATTAATTTACAAAAATGGCCATGTTAGTTATTTTATTCAGTAGCTATTGAACATTCATTCCTACAGGTGATATAAGTTCTAAACTCAAATGTCTTGAACCTACTCTTGGAACTATTTTCTGTGACATTCTGAATTGGTCAGCTTGTATTTCTTTCCTTGATGGTATGAAAATCCAGTCTGACTTGAGATAGATTTAATAATCTGATAACAAATATGCACATATGGAAGTGACAATACCTAGATTTCAGTAGTTCCTTTTTTTTTTCCCTATGGAATGTTAATTTTTCCTGAAAATCATGTGGTACTCCCATTCAAGCTGAAGTACTTTGTTTACTGCCATAATTTGGGAGTTTTCCATAAAATTGTGAATAATTATAAATGCAGGTATTTAATTATCTAAGGAGAATCCCTAAATGGAAAAAAAATCAAAAAACAAAGCAAAAAACAAAACAAAACAAACAAAAAAAAACAAACCAAAACCAAAACTCAACCACTCCCCCCAACCAACCAAACAAAAACCCATGCTTTTTATTTCTGTCTTTTAAATAGAAAGTTCTTAATATTGTCAGGTGTAAGACTTCAAATTATAATTTTTTGTTCAAGGACTGTGTTTCTTTGGGGGGTTTATATGTTTATAAAGCACAAAGAACATAGGGAAACTCATAGAAAAGCTTCTAATATATTTTGCTGCAATATAGGATACACAGGTATCTGGCACAGCTAATACTGATTTTCGAGCAGTATTGTCTTGATGAAGAGCTGACAGTAATTTCAGCTCCCTTATCTGGTGCTGGAAAGCTTTTGGAACTAAAAAGACCAACTTCAGATGATTTTTTCTAATTAATCAGAGTGGTGAACAAAGTCTGCTATAGCCTGTCTTGCTGTTAAGTCAAGGCTTTTATATTTGTTCGTTGTTTGGTTCGATGAATACTTAATAGAAAATTTAATATATTTATCTGTGAGTCTGCAAAGAAGTAGATTAAGGAAAAGATAGGGAGAATTCTGCTACTTCATCATTATGTTAGGTGGGTCCAAGAAATGGCTCTTTTGTAGGAAGAAACAGTCAAACTGGAATGGATTGGAAACTTGATAGAAATTCTGAATGTCTATTTTTAATACATTTTAAGAGAAAAACACTGTGAAAACCTCAGAGTTTCAGTTACTCTTTTTTCAAGGTTTTATCACACCATTATAGTAATTTTGGTCCTGATTAGATGTCAATTGATATCAATTCTCTTGCTCTGCTAAAGCAGAAATTCCAGTTTTTAAAAAGCTGGAGTTAATGATGTTGGTCTAAAAAAAATAGGGAGAAAAAAAAGAAAAAAAAACCAAGAGGCAGCTTTATCCAGCTCTCTGTGTGGTCTTTTTGTGGCCTCTCTGTATTTCTAGACTTGTAATGAGTTAAACTGGTTCTAGTCTCCATTTGTAAAACAAGGTGCATTGAAGTAACCTTATGCAAGAGATGCTTAAAATGAGCAGAGTGAGGGAAGTGTCTAAGTACACAAATACCTAGGTATTCTTCATTTATCAGAACATTTAATGGAAAACCCAAATCCGATCTAAGAAAGTGGACTTCAGAGTTCAAAAAGCTAATTAATCTTTGTATTCATATCTGTTCAGAGGCCCCAAGGGGACAATGTATTTTGAAGAGCGCTTGGGGATGGCAGGCGGTAATTTTTGCCACAGCTATCAGCTGTGATCTTGAATGTTGACAAGCAATTTCTGTAGGCTATTTTTCCCTTTTTCTTAATTACTCAGGCTTTGAGAAATTGTCTTTTTTTCCTTAAGAAATCAAGGGGTATTTTTTAGAGAAAGCAGACATACACTTTATATGCCAAAGGAAAATCACAAGACTAAACACAGCATAAAACCATTCTCAGACATCTTTGAGAATGGAAAAAAAAAAAAAAAAAGGCCAAAAAGAGGAAACAAAAAGGAGATAGGAGTAGTTTAGTAGAGGCAGAATGTCCTTCTGGGGGAGATGACATACATCCTCATCTATCAACCCTCTGATCAGCCTTACTTTTCTTCACCATTTCCCTGAGGGGAAATAGAAGATTTGCTCTGCTAAAGCCAACCTGTTTCTTTGATAAGTAATGCTTACCTTGCCAGGGTCTTGCAGCTTACTGCTCTTGCTGCTTTAATGGTGCAGATATTTATTTTGCTTTCACTGCATGAAAACAAAGATTTTGGCTAAATTTTCTTTGATGTTCTGATTTAATCACCTTACATTTAGTAAACAAAAGAGAAATTGCCAATGAAGTTTTTCTCCTCCTTACCATGTCAATGTAAAAGTAAGTAATCTCTAAAAATCAGGTATTTGTTTCACAGTTACAAAAAAAATTTTTTCAGTATCCTCACCTTGCTGGAAAAGATCCAAGGGTTATTCCAAATGATAGTGGATTCCCTGAACCAACTCATGGTCTTTTGTAAGCCAGTCCTGTATTTTATTTCTTTTGTCTCTACAGTTTGGCCAAGAGGCAAAGGAAACAAAACATACCTTTCTGAAAAGAAGTATTTAGGAAGACAAAATTTGGTAATTTTTTTTTTTTTAATCAAGGACTATTACATGACCCTTAGCTATAAAACTATTTTTATTGAGTTATACACATGCATGATTAAGGTGTGTATCTCTTTGCTGAAAAAAAAAAAAGAATATTAAGAAAACCAAATTTTAAGTACTATAATTTATCTATAAAATAGAAATTTGAATTCAGTGGGAAAAAATCAGTAGAAAATAACTAATAAATGAAAATAAAGCTATTTCAAAAGTAAATAACTTGAGAGGATGTCTATTTTCATTAAAAATCTTTGTGATGAAGACTGATGTAAACATCAGAATTCTTAATTTTCTCCTATTTGTGATGAATCAGGCAAAGCCTCAGACATGTTTAATTTTGACATTTTCTTCCAATCAGGACTCAAGTAACAAAACATGTATTTTAGGATATTGGGTGTTATTCAAACTAGTTAATTTTTTTTTTTAATAGTACAGTTGAGCAGTCTTTGTAGGAATAGTCTTTGTCTCAGCACTTCTCTTCATGACTTTTAAAACTATACGAAACTTGCAAATATCGAAGAGTTCTTTGAGTCTTTTGACACTTACACACACATTTTTTATCTACATGGATTCAGTATGCTCTTATTACTGTCCCTATGCAAACCAATTTAATTGTCCCTATATAAACAGAAAGACAGATAATCCCAGTCCTCAAGAGATTTCAGTAAAAATTAGTGTTATAACTCAGACAACAGGAGATAACGTGTGAGACTAAAAGTAAACATTATTGGTAAAGAAGCATTTTTTTAATGACTTTTACTGTTAGAAACTACATTTTTAATCATAGAACAGCCAAGGTTGTGAATGACCTTGAAAGATTGTTTGCTCTGAATTTTGTGGTAAAGACAGTCTAGAGATTAACTAGAAACTATTTGTTTCATCCAAACCACCTTCTTTCTTTCTAGAAGCGTTAAAATTATTCAATGACAATATTCTGTTGATCTATTCTGAGATAGATCAACATATCCTCTGGAAAAATTCAGTATTCTGGGTATTTCATTATGCAGCTTAAGCAGTTAGAATGAAACTAGAGAAATCGAAAATTAAAGGCTCAGAAAGTCTAATAAAGTCTACATTATTTTAACCATCACCAGGATACTGCCTCACAAACTGGTTTTATTATTTATAAAATGACAGATGTTCAATTTCAACAATAACAAAAATCTGCAAAATTCATATTCAGGTATTTTGGAAGAGGAGATAAGTTATTTTATTAAATTTTAAATAACAATTTTCCTGCCATGTTATTTCATTAATTATTCCTTTAACTGTTTTGTTTCTTAGAGCTCTACAGAACTGTCATACTTTTCATTAAAGCTGCAGCTTAATTGGCCTTAAAATATTTAAGATGAATAAAAACATCCTTGCAATGAAAATGATTGAAAATGAAAAATTAATTTAAATGGTCTCAGATGTGAGCAGTGCATTACATGGACTGAAGACTGGAAAAAGGCAAATTACAAAGAATGATAAAACGGCATTATTATTTCAAAGTTTGTGTGTCAATGCATTATATCAGAGATTGTATTAAACTGCCTCTTCTTGTTTGGTCCAAATAAAAATTCATTTGGCACCAGGAACTGTCTTCAATGACCTACATGGTTTTTGCATCCAGACTTTGTTTAACTTCATGATTTAATAATGAACAGGGGCATTAAACTGTTTTGCACTTAGCAGTGATGGCATGTGAATAATACAAAAAGTTCCACACAAGTCCAGGTAAATCACAAAATGTCCTCATTCTACCTCAATAGATGGGGCCACGGAAATGTTCCTTCTGGCTTAAGATATCTGAGTCAGAAAGATTATATCTTGCTAAACATACAGTGTGCGCTTTTAACACTGCAATCCTCTATTTGCAGAAGATAATCTCTTGGTTGTACCCAATGAAGATATGAAGGTACTTGTGCCCCAGGATAGACTTTAGGCAAAATAGCAGATGACTTTGTAAAGGCATCTTGAAGACACAGTGCAGGCAAATGGTGCTCATGTTCCTATAAAAGTTTCAACTAGACTTCTAAATACTGATTAGTACAAAATTTTTGTTGGAATTGAATATATTAATGAGATAGTACACTTACCTGATTTTGTCTGTCTAGGAATTAATCCTCTAGTCCATTTTTTTTCATGTAAAAACCTTTTATCCTTAATGGTATAGGCATTACAGGGCCCTTCAGGGAGTGATTTGTCCCATCAAGAGACAGATGCTCTACACTACAGGAGTGACTCACCCTCTACAGGGGTTAATTTCTCTCGATTCATGTGGGAATTTCTAGTACATGGCAGCATGCTGTGCTTAATAATAGGTATATTTGTTATTATAAAAAAGCAAATAGTGTACATTTAGTGATTTAATAAGTACACCTAGAAGTACTTTCTATTTATATAGCACATTACTCAAAGGAGAAAGAGAGGGTGGCTAATTAAAATAAGCAGCTACTCTAGATATTTCTCCCAAATTACTTCTATGCCTTTGAAACAAATTCTAAAAAATTAAATTAAAAAAACCCCACCAAACACAGCTTTCTGACAATATTCTGGCTTGATGATTTTACCTAATTATGTTAAAGAAATGTCTTTTGTTCTTCTCCCTAGAGGACAAGAGTCTGACTTGGCATTGCAGGATAAATCTTCTGTATTCTGTCCAGCCTTGAAAAAATATTTCTTTACTCTAAAATATTTGGTCATTTTATTTTTTTTCCTTAAGAATGAAAAGGGAATTTATGGATTCACAGCGAAAGAGGAAAACAATATATTATTTTTTTGTTTTGTTGATCACTTCAGAGAAACAGAATAAGACTAGACTTTTATTTAAGAATTCATAAGGACTTAACCCACTGATCATTTAATGCAAAAAACTACATATGCATTCCTTTAAGCAACTACAGTTTAAGAGTTTTCTACTGTAACTTCTAAGTTAGGGAGGCATAATCCACTTGTTTATTTCAGACTCAAAAATGTCCTGTAACCATTGGCTATACACACAATGCAAAATATTAATAGCTCCTTATACTCTATCTGTGTTCTTTGACTGCTACAGATGAATAAATATCAATTAAATTCAGAGCCAGGGTATAACAGTGCTGTCACTGGAGATGGACAAAACAGCTCAGTGACTGAATCACCGAACCCAGAGCAGTTGCCTGCCCAAGTGGATATATCTTGAGGATATATCAGATTTTAAATTGTTTATTTGATTCCAGCCATGTTTCAGCTTTGTTTGTCCCACGACATTTTCAGGCTGAACCTTAGCTGAACTGTTTACTCTTCCCAAAGTAAAACACCTTTGGAGCAACACTGACTGTTCCTGGTAAGGGGAAATGAGGATTTTTTCCCCCACATGAGGCAAAGAGCAGCAATGTCTCCAGCTCATCCTCCCTATCCTGGGAAACAAAGCAATCATTTTTGCTATTACACTTGCTATCAGCATAGCACAAGGCTTCCAGCTTCCCCTTTTCACCTCTCCCAGCTTTCTACTTTCTTGTCTGAATGCTCTTCATCATTTTCAAATTTCCCTTTTGGCAGTTTCAATACTCCAATAACTATTACTTTGCAATGCAACACACAGTGACCCCGATTTCCCATTCACTGGATTTTCATCATTTTCTGAGGGAAAAAATAGTACTTCATTACATATCTATTCATCTGTGTCCTTGGTGAAATGCAACATCATCCCATGCAGAATCTGGGCTATTTATTTATTTATTAAGTTGTTAGAGAGAGAAAGAGGAGATGGTTAGGTGATTAGAAGGATATTAATGCACAGGACTTTTCAAAAAAAAGTTTAATATATTATTATTATCATCAATTAAATGGACACCTTGTATCACTAATGTAAGATTTATTTCATATGATGATATAGACTTTTTAATAAAAATTCAGGATTAAATTAAAAATAATAGTTAAATAATGTTTTAAAGTCTTTGGGTAAAAAACTAACTCAAAGTTCAAAACAAGATGACACACTTTTTTGTAATACCTTTAATCCATTAATCCTCCTCCTCAGCATTAAGAACTTTTGTGTCATAAAACTTGTGATACAAAGTGTTACAATGTTTTGTGCTAATTTTTCATTTTCATGTTGTTCTTTTTGAGTAAAGCAAACTTTTCTGACACCAGGAAAAATATTTGTTTTGATATGATACTGGGGATCCTGGTTTTGCCTGAGGGGGCCTCACCAGCAGATGATAGCAGAAATAAGGGAGTGATGGTAGTAGGAGAGAGAACCTACCTTTCTTAGAATCATGTTTAAAATCACGGTCATTAAAGAGGAGACTTCAGAAATTTTGAAGGACACATTTCTGTTGAGTAATTCTTTGTAGTAATTACTCCACCACTGGTATTGAAATAAAGCCACAACTGCCTCATGCAAAAAGTTAATTCAGCACTATGGATAATGTCCTCATGTGAGGGGTGTGAGTTGTAGGAATCTCTGGATATACTGGGATGTGTGGGCAGGAATGAGGAGGAACCAGGCTATATTTGAAATAAGCAAAAAATCATCAGAATTGGCTCTAAGGGTGGTCTGGTTTTGTAGAAAAAAACTACAATAAATGAGTTGATCACATAGATAAATAGATAAAGCTAGGGGGAAAAAAGGCAGTATATTCTTAACACACCTTCAGTTTTTTGGAAGCTTCTTACAGTATCTTCAGCTTGATTTAATGTAGTATTAATGCCTGTTATATTTAGACAAGATTTAAAATAACCAGCCCTGAAGAAGAATGCAGTGGTAATAAAGAAGTAAATTTATATTCTTACAGGTAATTAAAGCCCCATGATAGAATGTTTCAATTTTGCAAAAAATATTAATGAAAATGAAACCAAATACTGAGGTTTCTGATGTAATGAGATTTTTAATATTGTTGTTGGAAGTTTCTTTATAGAAAGTATTTTAAGTTCACTTTCAGAATAAAATACTAATTTCTAATTCCAAAAGCTTGGGTTTTAGTTACACACTAGATTTACACTGTGCTATTTTATAAAATGCTAAGAAAATTTAAATAAAAAAAATCTTATAGCAATTGAAATCATATTTCTAGATGTTGCAAAAACATCTGTTATGCTGTGGAAGAGCAGCAATTAACCAAGCTGCTTTTGTTAGCTTACACATTTTAAAGACGTGGGTGAGCCTTTGTTTTGGAGTGAAAGCACAGCTGCATGGCAAATTATGCACTGCGGGATTACAAGTCTGTGTTCCAGTTTGGGAGGACCAGTAAGGACCCTAGTAAAAAAGACTGTGGGTCAAGAGGGAGATTTGCATCAGTGCTTTCAAGATACATATCTCAATTTTCAGATTTTTGTTGTCTTTCCACACCATAGGCAACCGGTGATAACAGTCCACATTTATTTTTAAGTCAGTGTAAATTAATAATAACAATACTAAAAAGGGCAGGAAATGTATTTCAATACATTAAGTTGTCTGCACTCTGGTATTAATAATTACACATATGCAAATAAAAACAAAACAAAACAAAACAAAATGGTATTTGTGGGAGAAAATGGAAAAAAAGGGTCAGAGAAACTACAAAACACATATATTTCTTAAAAATCTGTTGCTTACTTTATGAAATTGCCATTATAGTTTTTCATTTTAATATGCTGGCTTTTATTTGTTATTTAAAAATAGAGCTGATGTAGTCATGTAATTAAAAACAAACCTTTCTTAGTACTGTTAGTGAAATTAATGTTAAATGACAAAGTGGCAAGTTTCAGCTAAAAGAAAATGCTCTTTGTATTAACATGATAATGCATTTCTGAATATACTGAACATTGTGAAATGTTGCATATAGCAACAAAATCTTACAGCCTCTCTGGGTTCACCACTCTGTGTGTGTCTGTGTCTGTGTGTGTGCACATGTACACAAAGAAGAGTATTTTCCTACCATTTTCAAATTTGAACTTGGAAGTCTCTGGCTTTCTGTGTCTGACTGTTTAAAAATGGTATTCTAATATGCATTAAATAAAACAGAGAAGGAAAAAGAAAAAAAGTCTAATTCCAAGAAATGGGCTGACTCTACCTATACAAGGCAAAAGTCTTTCTGAAGAATCACCATTCATGTCAGACATGAGAGGCAACAGATGTATCCCTAGCCCTCATTTCTTTTTTTTTATTCCTTAGAATTTTACTTCCTCATTTCCCATTTTTTCCCCAATTTTTCTGTTTGTTCCAAATTTCCCCCTTTTTCTTTTACGTTTTCTTTTACTTTTTCTTTTCCTTTTTCTTTGAGTTTCTCCCAAGTATAAAATCTCTGCTGAGCAGAGTTGTGTAGCATAAATTGCCTCTGGGTTTTCCTCATGTTCATTTTACTTCTGGAAGTCTCTGAGTTGGTGCATGCAAAGCAGTGGTTCTCCATCTAAGTTAATTGAGAAAGATCTAGTAAACTGAATTTCCTTAAAAAACAATGTTATAATATTTATCTGGGTGAATTAATGAATGCTTAGTATATATAGTAAAGATATGAAAGAGGAAGCAAATTAATGTTGACAGAGAAATTCAATATCTGTGATGCAAAATATTCTAAGAAAATGGCTTTTACTGTACTTTCATCAATCCTTTCAGGAGAGATTACAAAATTTAACAGAGTTATAAAGATGCTACTTTATGTGATGGCATCCAAAAATTAATCTTCATAAGCAGATGCGTTTCAAGTCTTTTTTTTTTCCTTTGATAATGCTGTAACATTTCAGTCAGATAGGTTTGGATAGATTTCAATTTACTAAAGGTCTATTAAGCCAGGTTGATCTTGCACCTTATTTGTATACAGTGCTTCACTATTTTTTCAGGTTAAAGGACACAAATAATATTTCATCTGCCTAGAATTTATGACAACTTCTGAAACAAAAAAATGGCATCAACAGAAATATTGTAAGATGCAGGAAAAATTAAAAGAAAGGAAAAATGGAAACTACTGGGCTGAAAAAAACTTATTGGAATACCTCAAGCACCAGTCTGGAAATAACCTCATTTAATATCTGTAATCATGGCATGACCTAAAGTAGTTTATTAGTCATATTCACAAATGATGCAAAGTGGGAAGGCATCATCAATACAGAGAAGGGGAAGCATTATGCAAGATGAGCTGAATTGTAAAGCCTGGATTAAGAGAAATGGGATGAAATTTAACAGTATAGAAAACAAGGTCATGCTTTTGAACAGAAAATGAAGTAGCAAACACAGTGCTGAGGAGAAACTGAGATCCTGAATATAATGTAATATTGTGATTGCTCACATTTAGGAACCATTAAATGAATCCAGAATAAACACAGGAAGTGACTACAGAATGGATAGGGGAAAGATGAAAATGTATAACATTAAAAAAAGAGTCATAAAATAGAAGGTTCTGAGAATACATAATGCTTTGTCACATAAATAAATGTGCTACACTAAACTTCTATGACACCTATAAGCTGTCATCAGCTAGTTCTGATGTGGGGAATAGGGTGAGTTTGGCTTTCCTCTTCTACTGGTGGTCTTTCTTTGTCTATTCTTTTTCCTTCCCTCACAAGGACACAAGCACTTAGTGAGTAAAAAAAAAATGTTGAATGAACTTGGACTAAAATTAAGCAGATCTGAGTGTATTTCTGTGTGTGTCTTTAACTGGGGTCAGTTTCCCAGAAGAATACTCTAATACCTATTTTTTCAAGTATTTGACAAGTTCTGGCAAATGAAATTGCTTGTGTAGCTATTGAGATACATTATATTTGCAGTTCTGGTGCACAATTTTTTCAGAAGCTGCTAATTTACAAAAAAAAATTTCACATTAATATAGGTTGCTTTGTACTGTATCTAACCAACTCAATTTATTTAGAACAAAACCTTTATTGAAAAGTGTCTTAAAATCAGAATGTCATTATATTTGGGAATGAACTGCCAACTGTTTGAGCACAGTGCTTTCTGTTCTGAGTCTCAAGAGCTTGCAGCCTTTGAGGTTAAGGTATGGTGTCAACATCATCAACAAGGAACAAATAAATGAAGAAAAATGCCATTTTAACGTTAAGATTTGATGAGACCTACTGTGAATGACCAGTCAGGACCTTGTTAAAGTTGTACTGAGCTCAGTCAATGAAATCAAATGTTTTGCCAGCAAATTCTGCAATTGTTTGATGGGCAAGCCCAACTGGACTGACTGTATGTCAGCTATTTTTCAATATGACAGAAATAGTAATGGATCATCTGGAGTGCTATTATTTAGTGCTAATGAATGATTGTTTGGAGAGGGAAGAAAAATCAATTATGACAGCTGTGAGAGCTGCTGCCCCTGTTCCATTATTCCAAAAATAAATAGCAAAGCTGCCTGCTAAGGTAGGAAATCAGCTAGCATTCCCCATGAGGTGCAAAAGTTATAGACAAAGAAGCAACTCCAACTTGTGTTTACTGCACATAAAAGATTACAGGGCCCCAAGGTAGAAGAAGTAGTCCTTGAATTCCTAGAAAAACCCAGTACTTTTTCCTACTTGTACTGCAAGTGGTCAACATACTTTATCTCTCCAGACAGAGACACCTTTCCTTGAGCATCAAACTGTTTGTTTTTTGGGAAACTTCCATGCTTCAACCAAGATGAACAGTGGCTGAGAGGAATGCTGGGTGAAAGACCATGATATTTGGAGTGTTAAGAATTTAATGGATAACACAGGTTTAAAAAATAATAAGAAGGACCATAATTTAAAAAGAAAAAAAAATCATTCCATTAAAAACCTACAAGAAAAACACATGCTGGGCAGTTTAGACAGAGCCCAAACAGGATTGGTCTCACTCTAAGACTAGATAACGTGTCATTTGGGAGGAGCATTGTTCAAGTAAATGCAGTTAAAAGCCAAATGAGAAATACAATTTCAGAAAAAATAGAATGCAGTATGTTGGATAACTTCTAGAAAGAGTACAATAGACGCAAACTATTTAAGACTCCAAGGGATTTTTATGTGTATCAATATCAGTATGTGTATCAGATGAGTAGATACAGATAGATATACATAGATACAGATAGGTACCCAAATTGTCTGACAACTTCTCAGTTGAATTGGCCATCCCATACTAAACTGATTGCTAAGGAAGCTCTCAATTTCTGCCTACATGCCACGACAGAGGGAGCTCTCATCCTCTTCCTGAGATCGGAGGGAAATGTGACAATGAAGCCATGGAGTTGGATTGGGCCAAAGCTCACAGAAGTTCTGAGAGCCAGTTACCTCTCCATTGCCTTCTCAATCTCAGCTCTTATGGAGCACACCCAGGGGACTAGCTATTGCCTGGCTCAATAGCAGCATGCTCCTGCCTGTGTTTCAGTCTGCTTTTTCCCTCCCACCAGCACAGGGGAAGAGGTGGAGGAGAGGGTGTGAAAGGGATGGATTGAGTGTGCAAGTCACTTTTGCACAGGTTTCCTCTATGTGCAATGACAGCAATACATGACCTTGTTCAAAGGGCAGAACATAAATGTATGGTCAGAACTTTGACAGACTGATTCAGCAGAATCTTCCTCTTAATATCAACACACTTTGAGCAGGGTCTGAATGTATTGTGCAGACGTGAAAAAGCAAATTGCTGCAGAAATCTCATCTTCAGGATACCTAATCTGACAGGTGTCCACTGAAAAATAGCAAAGAAATGAGACAGGGAAAAGAAAATATGTTAAAAATAATAAGTTTATAACTTTCATGAAATGAAGCAAGTTTAATTTGTGAATTCATTACTCTAGTGACAAGCTGCTAAAACATCAGTTGTGCTAATGTGTCATAAAACTAGACACATATTGAAGGAGACTAAACTTTCCATTATCTGAAATTCCCTTGATATGGAATGTGATTACTACAGACAGTTGCTAATATGTCTTACTATGAATTTATATGGGAACTAATACCTTTGATTACCAATTGAAGTTAGTGTTTTAGTTATTTTAGCGCAATTCAATATGACAGAACAGTCAAAGGGAAATTTGCCACTAAAGTCAAGGTCAGCAGGAGAAGGATATTGATTTAGCTATGGGACTTTTTGAGGGAGCTATTACAAACTTTAACAAGCATAGCATATAAGTTAATGCTGGAAAAAGAATTCTAAAAGGATACAAAAAATGATGGTGCAGTTATGACAGCAATCTCTTCTGAAAAAGTTGAAACAGTGTCAGGGAACTGACTATCCAATATCTGCCAAATCTGGAACTACCTGTGACTCTCTGGGAAACTAGGCTTGTTGGCAAATGACAGATTTGCAGGGGCATACAGGTGTAATCTAACTTCATTATTCTTAAGCACAGCAGGAGGTGAAAACTAGCTATGTACAAGCAACTAAAGTTGCTTCAAAGTGTTAAAGCTGAGACTATTACTGGTCATCAGTCATGGAAATCATCAAGAATTATTTTCCATGAATATTTCTCAGGGTTTAAAACTATGTAATCTTGATGCAAGTTGGAAAGGGAAAAGTTAGAGCACTTAATTTCTTTGCAGGAGACCAGTATGTATTACGTTATTTGAAGTAAAACAAAATTATTTTCTCTTTGATCTTGGATTCTTCTGATGGCCTTAATTTCTGAGTGCCCTCTGGCAGAGTCCTGTAACAGTTTACTGTAGAAGTCCAATGACAGTCCAACAGGAGGATTTGATAAATATTGGAGAATATGTAATAAAGCTTCAGAGCCAGAAAAACATTTTGCAGGACTGCTGAGTATACCATTGGTCAGCTTCAAAGATATAATTAATAATCAAAGGACAACTGCATATCTCTTGAAAGCTTTCAGTTCCAGATAGGAGGAATGATCAAGTTCCTTCTTCAATATAATTTTGTTGCTACTGACTTTCTCTGAACTCATTTGTCATGCTGTGACAAACTATTGAAAGATTCCTGAGGACTTACAATTTTCTTGGATAAATATAATTATAGTAAGTATAGTCCAGGTTTTCTTATAACAAATACAAGGTAATTGTCTTTTGACTTCAATATTGCTTAAAATCTGACCCCTGAACAGAAACAATGTAAATTAAAAACAATCTAGTGTAATAATTCACAGTATTTTTCATTTCAAATTTCATTTCAGTCAAATCAAAGGTTTTACTCAACACAAAGCAGGCTGCCTTACTTTTGGTGTTTTAATATTTGCATTAAAAATACTTATCTGGTTAGATTTGGAAAATAAATCCTATTTAAGTTATAACAAACTGAAACGTTGAAAACATTGAATGGCAACAATATTGTAAAACGAAACAGCCTTTCCTCTTGTTCGTCTGTTCAATAGAATTAAGTAGAAACACAGATCTGAATTTTTCCAGTGAATATAACAAGTAGACAACCATTTAGAGCTGGTTGTAAGGTATGTAAGCATTACAAATGTCTTTAATGTGGTTTATTAGTACTGTGTGTCTCAGTGTTCTGATCAAAGTTAATGCACATCAGTATGATCCCTATTCCTAGCTCCTCATCTAGGGTGAGCTTTTGGCACTGGATTAGTCCCATCTAACTTCAGAGACCTGATTGATTTGCTGTCACTGAGGCATATTTACCTTATATATATATAAGATGCAACAGAAGGACACAGGGATGTTCTGAAGACTGGATCTCAAACAGGCTATCTTGGACTCAACACAAAAAAAAATGCACGTAGAACATGGGATTTAAAACACAAGCCAAAGGTTTTTTTAAAAAAAAATTATTTTGAGGGAAGGGTAAAACAACGGCCTAAACCAACTGACATTAGTTCTTACTATTGTATCGAGGTTTATGTTATCTGAAGCATTTAATATATGCAGTTTCTGGTAGAGAATGTTTGCAAGACAACTTTCTAAACACATTCAAAATAGATAAACAAACAAATACCAAAAACCTGGAAAGAACTCTGGTCTTATTGCTGTGTAAGAAAAAGTTGGAAATTTTAATCTGAAAGGAAAAACATCCAGAAGGAAATTTAAGAATAAGATGTCTACATTTAGAAGAAGCAGGAACAGGAAACTGTTACCAATTGAACAAAAATTGATGCAAGAATGAAATATGGAAAAGAGTATGCAAAATTAGAGAAAATATTTGCAAACATGGGCATAAACCAAAATTTTAGTGACAAGCAGAAATTCCCTAAATCAGCTGTTGATAAAGGTGCATTCATGGAACAGTCTTCTTCATTCTGCCCCTCTAAAAACTACATGGAATTTGTGGTAAATGCTTCATAAGCTGTGGCATACTCACATAGCAAACTTAAATAAGCAAGACTTCACCCTCCTGTTTGCTGAAGTTATACAAGACTTTCTTGAACAACACTAAACCTTGAACAATTTCCCATGCTCAGAATCCCTTGGGTTGGCAGAATCAAGTTGTTAGGATAACAATTTCAAATGATTCATATTCATTTATGGATATATATACACAGAATATATTAGAATATAATATTCTACTGGCTAAGCATTATGTTTATGTCATAGAAACATTAATGAGCATTTGAGGGTCACCCAATTATCATTATCGGAGCTTGGCCTTGAAAGTAGCTAAAAGTGTTTGGTGTCAGCACAGCTTGATTTCATAGCCATCTTGTAAGAACACTTGATGTTAAAATATCCTCAGTATGCACTCTATGCACAAGTCTAATCTAACAAATCAACACATTACAGGGCTTATTGCCTCATTATCCATTTAGAAAATCATGATCCTTCTCCTATGTTCAAGGTAAGCCCTGATACGATATCTTACATATAATTATGGTATATGAATGATAAAACTCTTCATCAGCTAGGTATCTCAAGAGCCTGATTTCCTCTGCCTACTTAATGACAAGCTGTATTATAGGCATCAAAGCAGTGTGTCTAAATATACATTCTAAGGGAAGAATATTTTTCCATACATTTTTAGTGCAAAGTTCCCAAGGGTTTTTATCACACTTTATGTCTGGTAAATTTTCAGTGGCTGTAGACAAAATGGAGATAAATAGATTTCTTTCAGGAGTTAATCTGAAATTTAGACTATTGATTTCTCATCTTGAATGGAGTGCAAGCTAAAAGTTGGTCTACAAATCAAATGTTCTAATTAAACAATTTGACTACAAGATTAAAGTGGAGCTGTGGATATGGAAAACTCTAGGGGCCTAAGATAAGGCTAGTATTTTCTTTGAGTTTTCATTCTTGTTAGATCCTGAAAGTCCTTTTTTCCCTGTACCTGAAAGCACATAACATGGTAACCCTGTTTTTCTAAAACTCTGCCTTGTAGCCAACCAATAAGTCGTGTGGACACCTTCTAGGATGTTCTGTTTAAATTTGCCTTTGCAATCTTGATAAAGTCATGTTACTTCTCCTAAGGGTAACCAGAAAAATCTGACTTTTTAAAGATGCATCAAAGTTTTTCTGCTTTAAAAACAGGAAAAAACAGGAAAAGAAAACTTTTTTTTCCTAAAAAAGATCAGAAGGATCAAATGTCACAAGCTTCCAAAAATAATCTCATGATTGATAGGCATATAAATTGATGGTTGTCGATCTTAATGAGAAGGTAACAAGATTGATGTGTTTCATGGCTAAATTTTCTTATCCTGTAGGCAATCTACACCATCCTAAGGATCCTTTCAGATGTAAGTATGAGAAAATTAATAATCTGTAAAAGTGCATTTCTTTCAGTATTAATACTAGAAGTCTCAATGACATTATTGTGCCACTAGAATGCTGATGTAAATCTTCTCTCTCTACTCTGGCTACAGAAAGAGACCACCAAGTATTTTACAACAGAGAGGCTGTGACATGTCTATGGCCTTTCATGATGTTTTTATTGGAGGCATGGAGAGGCAGCAGTGAAGCTGCTGCAGTAAAGACCCATGTCTTCTCCTAGTTTAACCTTGCTGTAATTTAACCCTAGTGAACAGGACAAAGCCATAAGACACATTGGTTAGGAGGTGCCACTTCTCACTTCCTTAACAGCATATTCCATTGCATAAATGATCTTGTTTCCAGTGAGGGTTATTTCAAACACTGCTCAGTCTAGTTTGAAGTATTTTAAAATAATTGGGAAAATTCAGAGGAGCTGTTGCTTCCCTTGAAGGCAGGGAGGCCCTGCAGAGACCTGGACAAAGTGTCTCATCTAAAGATCTTGTCTAAAGGACCACCATTAGATGAGTGGGCAATCACCAACCATATGAAGTTCCACCAGGGAAAGTGCTGGATTATGGACATGGGATGGGGCAACCGTGGATATATGTACAACTGGGGAATGAAATGCTGGAAAGCAGTGACACAAAANGGTGTGACTCTTGGGAATGATCCTGTACAGGGCTGGGAGTTGGACTCAATAATACTTGCGATCCCTTCAAACTTGGCATATCCTCTGATTCTGTGAATTAGTATTTCATGGAAGGAAGGTTTCACAGGCTAATAATTTTCCTGGTAGGTACAAGTCACCAAATTATGTTTTTTCTCAGTTCCATGTCTCTGAAATTCTCAGTCTAATAAGTAGTGCTATTCCGATGTACAGTACTTCCAATCACGAGATCTCAAAAAGCTGAAAAAAACATGAGTTTGCACGACTTCAGAGAAGCTCAAATTTAAATATAGTAATTGAGTGAGATGAATGGGTAAGTTTTAAGGGAGACTAAGAAGAAAATAGTTCTAGGGAAAATGCTGAAAATGGCAAACAAGTATCTATTTTTTGGATAAAATTGTCCCTTTGCAGTGTTTTGATAAAACTACTCACAGTGTGTGCAAACAGTAGATGCTTGCAGTTGGGAGAATTTCATATAAGTGTGTTTCCATAGAGTAAAAAATAAATTTAATGTAATTGAAACGTCAAATTTCAGCATGAAATTGTTCCAGGGATCCTGAGGTGTGGTGCATCCCCAAACACAGAAAGAGTGTAAGTGCATTGTGGAGGCTGGAACACCGAAGTTGTTTTTAGCTAACACTGGGTTGGAATCTCTTCCACAATGGACTAGCTGGATGTTTGAGAAAGGAATGAAATTTTCTTCTGTGTTTGGACATGGTGATGCCAATAGCTTGAACATTGCAGCATTCAATAGGGATGTGTTGGGAGACTATTAAATATCCTCTTTTCCTTTCATTACTTCTGGTATATTCTTTCCAGTGTTCATAACTCCAGAAGGCAATAGTCCAGGTTCTCTGAGATGATACTGGAAGCTCTCTGCAGACTCAGCAAGATAGCATGGTTATCCCTCTGCTGCAGAAGTGGGCACCCTTGGTATGGGTTTTATTTTTTATGCATTTCTGATACTGCTCCTTTTCAGAAGACCTTCTTTTAAAACAGCTGATTGCTCCCAAGCCCTGCAAGCAAGGGTTCAAATCTTTAACAAATTATCTAATTTCTGGGATTACTTGTTTAGGCTTCAGGAGATAAAACTGTTAGCACTACCACTGATCATAAATATCATTAGATTTAGTTAAAAAAAAAGGAAAAAGATAAGGATTTCAGTAATAAATTGTAGTGCTTCAGTTAATAAAACAGAGTATATCTTTCTCTGTAGTAATTTCTGTAGTTTCTGAAGTAATTTCATTTTTATTTAAAACATAGATTACAGATTAGAGAAGAAGATAAGGGAACTTTTGCTTCTACAGATAAAGCTTAGGTGTCACCCATCTCTTCTCCTTTACTTCTCCTAGATGTTCGAACAGAGAATAAAGCAGAGTATTCAGCAAACAATGATGCATTGTAGGCAATTTCCCACTCATCAAATTACATTTTACAGGATATTAAAATGCCACATAATTAGATTCATTTTGCAGAGATTGCAGTTTTACTGCTCTTGCTTGTTATTTCTAGCGCTTCACCTCTCACTGTACCTCACGCTGGTGCTGATTATTCCACAGACCTCATAACCCCTCTATGCCATGCATATGCTTTTTTTCTGAAGTCCATACATTCCAAGAAGAGTGTTTCTATTGTTCTCTGTAAACTGCAAATCAGTTTTCATGATGAAATTCTAATCTAATGTCCAAATTTTAATCTGAATGACATTAATTAAAAGAGGTACAATAGATAGAAAATGAATCAGATATTGAATTATTCTTCCTACAGCAAAAGTTCAAATTTTCATACACATTCAGAGTGAGTAATAAAAAAATTCTAAGGAAAAACATGTCTGTCAATATGATTTCTAAATGCAGTCTTAAAAAAGAGTAGAGTATGTTTCTTAATGAAAAAGAAATATTTCTTTTCCATTAGTAATCAGGATATCTATTAAACAGAAGCTACTAAACGTTTTTAAATTAATTAATCCAAATATATCAATTGAATAATGATAAAATTTTTGGCAAACAAAACTCTCTGAATCAGTGCTGCTGAATTTTAATGGATAGCATGGCAAAACTGAAAGAACTGAGAGGACCAGAAATTAACTTGTATCGTGGCAGTATCTAAGAAACTATAAATAAGGATTAATTAGGTCATTTAGTTTCAATTCAGTCTCAAGCACAATCATACAAAACAATGTGGGATGTTAACCTCAAAAGCCCATATTGATAATGAAATCAAAGTCGCACAAATGGTTTTATGGATGTTACATACTGTCACACAGTATTTTTGCTTTTTTACTAGTCCATATAAAAAAAAAATTGCTTGACTGACATCTTGCGTGGATGAAAAAATCCACTCAGAGGAAAAAATCATCAGGTTTTGTGACAAAGTTACCTGTTCTAAGGTAAATATCTCTGAACCAGTCATCCTGCATCTTCTCGGACTAAATAAAAGAAAGCGGACATCAAGACATGCTTCATCACAATATTTCCATGGATGATGGAGAAAGCTGAAACATCTAGTCCAGCTGCATAGGTCTGTATTGTAAATACACACAAATTTGTTAAATGAAACAACTCTTTCCTTCAGAGAGATTCACCTCTATAACAACAAGACAAATGGGATGAAGGCACAACTCAGGACCAAGCTTTCAGAAAGAAAATATTCACAGCGTAAAAGTACAACAGCCTCGAGCACTTGTGACATCTCTTCTCAAACTTTTCTCCATGGCAATAGTATCCCATAAAGCATTTTAGTGTCTTCCAAATCTGCTCATTTGGAGCATCAAAATGCTGACCCTGAAGTTTTGTTTTCTCATGGTTTTCAAGGTTATCTCAGTGACTTTTAGTGCAGAAAACTGTTTTAAAGGAACTTGAGTTTCTGGAGCATAATTTTGCAGTATGAAGTAGGATCTTCACAGCCTCAATCATTATATCAGTTCATAAAAGGAATTTAAATCTTGAAATGACAGCATCTCAAAATGCACAAAGAATCATTACTCTCAGGGACCACTCCTATATATTTTTTTGTTTCATGAATTGGATTTCATGTCCTTGGATTTGTCTCTCATTCTCCTAGTCTTTGAAGAAAGTGATATTTACACAGAATAATTGGCAAAGCCACAGAAGTAAAATTATGTCAGTCTAACATGCTCACTTCATATTTGGCCTTTCTGTTCTGACAAGTTGCCATGCTTAAGGATAATGAAAGAATTTATTTCAAGTAACTTATCAAGCACTTGGAAAAGCCAAAGTTATTCTAATTTAACATTTAGATGTCACACACAGTGCACTGCAATATCCTTCTGAAGTTTCCTTGTAGAGTCTATATGGGCCATATGAATCAGGTAAAGAATTACTACTCATAGAGAGACACAAAAAAATAAGAAAAAAAAATCCCTAAGTATGACTCCAGGCAACCAAATTAATTGAGTACAGGCATGATCCAGATTCAGTCTTTTTTTAAGATTACCCAAAGATTGCACCAACAGCACACTCATTTTCTTTGACAGTGATAAACCTTAAGCCTGTTTTTCCATCAATATTCAGAATAGCCATGAAATCCTCAGTAAAGGAAAATGTGTTTCTAACAATAAGGTTTTGTTAAAATCTTCTTTCCTTACATTTGTGTGTAAAAAAAAAAAGTGTCCAAAGATATGAAATATGAATCTAGAACAAATATAGTCTCTTTTCATGGAGTCTGATAATTTGCTGGACTAGCAATTATGCAAAACCCATTACAGACAGAGAAAATGTCTAAACATACACAAAATGCTACACTGTGCATCAAATCATATGTATTTCCACTCATTCTTAGTAAAATGATTTTAAAAGAGGAGACTCACCTGTTTTGAAGAAATTTATGTAACATAATCTATAATATAATGTTACATACAGGTGGGGATTTAGTTCATCATTGGATTTTGGATTTAGATTTAAAATAAAAACATTGGAATATAAATGCACCCATACATGTGCAGTCATTGGAATTGTTTATGTTATATGCATACATTTCTGTATGTTGTCTTTACAACTTTATTAATTAATTTATATTCCTTATTATTATTCCTATGAATATATTAATTAATATTTTTTTTTGTTATCTATGAAGTGTCAATGACAGTACACAGTATAGCACAGTCTTAATAGTAGTTATAGGACAAAAATATTTGGAAGAAAGAAGGAGAGAAGTGAGATATGGCTCACATTCAGGATGTCTAAGTATATTGCTTTTGGGAAGGTTCAACACTTTTTGTTTTGTTGTTTTTTTTTTAAAAGCAATACACATGTGGCACATTAAGAAATGGAGTACGGATGATTCCGCAGTGAAGAAAGGTTTAGAGAATAATTCCCCAAAACACAGAAAATCACAAGAAGGAACAAACATTAGAGAGGGAAAACATTCTGAAAGCCACACTAAACCTGAGGTCATAAAGCAGAGACATCATAAAAGTAAATTGTTGAAAACAGAGAAGATTTTCAGTAGATGATTAAGAGTTCTATTGAAAAGCTGTATGGGAACAGAAATTGTGATGCATGCTGAAAATACTCCATTGGGTTGAAGAAGTTAGCAATGTAGAAGCTAAGAGTTTTTTTCAGATTTCCTTTTAATGTCAGAGAGAACAGGAAAATCCTTCAGGTAATGACTGGATAGTTACCCTCTAAGGGGCAAGTCAAGGGAGACTATACTCTTAACATGAACGTCTTTGTCAAATTAGACCTGGGATCACCTACCCCAGTGGAAGGTGTCCCTGCCCTGTCCCTTCCCCCTGCAGGGAAGTTGGAACTAGAAGATCTTTAAGGTTCCTTCCACTCCAAGACATTCTGTGATTTTGTGAAACACCTACACCACCACAATTATTCAACTATTTCCACTCATGGCCTCCTATGTGGGTTCGTGCCCTAAAGGTGAAATACACTTTCTTTATAACTGTTTTAAAAGAACTGAATTTTAAAACTCACTCCATGCAGCAGTCACGGATACAATAAATTCTCAGTTTCAACGAACGTAAAAGATAAAGGAGCTGGCATCTCCATGCTTCTTCTGAAATCCTGTTATGAAAACTATGTTTCTGCATTTTTAAGAGGAATTTCTACTTAATTTAAAAGCAAGAAGCAACAGAATTTATAAGATTAGGCAATCAAGGTTTTGAGTGGTGTTTAGATATTCTTATTTTTTAGACTATGTACAATTTATAAAATTAAATTTTTGATAACCTTTCAGATATTTAACCTTAAGGAAATAATCTTCTCAACAGTTGTTCAAAGGTTTAATGTCACAGTAAAGGCTTTAAAATATGATGCGATCCCTTTCATTCTAGAAAGTTAGCTTAAAAAAAAAAAAAAAAGAAAAAGAAAAATCAAAGTAAAAGTACTAAGGAGGAAAAAATCAGCTCCAAAATTAGACAGGAGGATGGGGAAACAAACTCTGCTATCAAAATGCTTTTGTGAGACTTTGCCCTGTGTGTTTTAAACTGTATTAGTTCCAAACTCTTCACAATCAGACTTCAAAGATCTATAATTAGAACATGTGACAAGGGGCAAGTTCTCTGAACTTCACCTCCAAGTAAAGACTAGGCATAAGTTTAACATTGGGAACATTCTCCCTCCCCATCCTCCCATGGATGATGTCTGCCCAGATCTACTGTGGTGGAAATGGAATATGGAAACAAACTCATTGATGAGATATAGAAGGACTTTTGGAAGGTTATATCCCATTCAATAATGTTGGTCTGACCTTAGGCCTCTGCCTAATTTTTTCAGAAGGTTCTTGTTTGATCAATTTTCAGCAACTTTACAATTAAGAACGATTGGCTGCCTTTATTTCTCAGGATAAGGTCACTGCCATTTATGACAGTAGAATTATTTTGTGTTTCAAAAAAAAATTAACTGAACCACTCAGACTGAAACTATCTGTAGGAGTGTTCACTTTCTGTCAATTATTGATGTCGGTTTTTTCCCAAAAGAGAAAAATAGTCCCACTAATTAAAGTTTGCTTATAATGTAAATAAATGAAAACAGACTTTTAAAAGATTTATCTGGCAATTTCTTTAATAGCTTTCAGCTGTCTTATAAACATTTAAGCAGTCCATTCCAGAGTTGATCTGCATTCCTGTATGATATGAAGTAGACTTCAGCTATCATGATACTACTCGCATTCTTGTGAAGCAGATTGGATGATCATCATGGCTAGGCTTCGTGAACGAAGATTTGGGAAGGGCTCTACCCACGCTTGCTACAAGCATGCTGGTGGCTAAAAAGGCCAATGTGAGATAGGCAAGACCGATTGCAAGATTGGATGATAGTATATTGCCAAAAAATAATAATAGCAATTTAAAAATTATAATACCAAAAATGACATCTACCAATTTCAAGCAGAGTCGCGTGCTGAAATATTAAATGTATGCTCAGCAACAAAATAGAAAATATGAATTATCCTTCATATTTTGCTGTCTTTCATATAGACTGTTGCATAATTTTAGTAATAATTCTGTCAAAAACTTTGATGACAACCAAGATTTTACAACATTTATGACAGTGGTGGTGAGCATACACCAAACTCCAGCATATGTCTATTTACCTTCAAAGTTTAGGTATAGTCTCTTTTCTTCACTTTCCACATTTCAAATATCTGACTATCTGATATGGATTATCCACAAATCTGCTATCACAAGAACAGCAGGAATGGCTGAAAACTGAATGTAAATTCTGGAGAGATTGCCACCTGTCTTCATTTGTACTGCTAGGAAAAGTTATGTGAATAATGCTAAATAAATTAAAGATTTCAATGCTTATTTAGAGCAAAAGGCAGTAGACAAACAGATAGGTAAAGATGGGAAGGGAAGTCCAAGGAAAAACTGAAGAAATCATTTTGGTCAGTGGGATTTACATTGTTCCCACAGAATCATTGTATAACTGAAGATCAACAAATATAATACTAAAAATATACTAATAGCAGGCTAGCACATTATGTAATATATAAGAGATTACTATATTTTGCTATTTCCTGTCTAAATTTCTGGACGTTAAACAGAAGTTGTTTTCAGTGGAGCTGGGGTACTCCGTCTCCAAAATTTTGGCATAATTATTAACCTTGGTCTATGACTCAAATGGGAAATAAACAGGTGGAATCTACAAACAAACCAATAAAGTTCTGGGGGTTTTTGTTTGTTTGTTGTTTTTTTTTTCTTTTTGCTCAATGGATGGAATATTATGCAAGAAGTTGGAAAAAAATATTTATTTTTTTTTACCTAAATCTTTTGTGGTTCCTTTACAAACCTTTTTGATGGTTTGTTTCCTTGCTTGTTGGTGGGTTGGCACAAAACCAAGAGGGGTACAGGCAGACCAATTCCATCAGTTTTGAATTTAGAATCAACAATATGTGTTTATATTCATAAATCAGAAACTTTCTGTCTAAAGGCCATATTTTTAGTGTGGGCAAATCTTTTTACATAGAGAAGCGGTACCAACAATTTTTTTTTCCTCACAGTGACTTTCTTGTTCTTTTTGAGCAAGTTATTAGACATGCTAGAAATGATGCAATACTTAAATTTCTTTTTCTTCTCAGTGTGTTTACTCCTATGACAAAAACAAAAACAAACAAAAAAAACCCCTGAAACAAAAACACACCTGCAAGCAAACTAAAAAGAGAAAATCAAAGCTAACTAAATATTTGGTTTACTAACAAAACCAAAGAGAGAATAGATTTACAATGCAAACTTTTCTTGATGGAACATTATCAATAACTTTTTTCAGCTTTCTATTAGCAGGCATTTTTCATCATGTTTACCCTCCTGGGTCTCTTCCAGATGGAAACAAGTGGGATAATCAATAAACAAAGCTGCTCAGCATGGTTGCCAGATTTTAAATATTAAAATCCAGGCCCGGAGAGGGAAAACATGCATGCACAGGTATATGTGCATAAATAAGTAGGTCCAATGTTTCAGATATTACCCAAACAAACTAGTGCTATTTTATGCCTGAACACTACCCCACACACCTGGTATTGGGTCTAGTGTATATTTCTGATATATCCACAAGTTTGCTAAAGCCACTTTTGGAGTTGACATCATTCAGCCTCCTGTATGGACATAAATCTACCTTCTGTGATTGCAACCAGTTGCTTTAAAAAATTCTGGGCAGAAGTTATGTAGGGAAAGCACAGCTAGTATGGGGTTTGACTGTACCAATCAGGATAGTGAGATCACATTAAGAGTTTTGGCAGCTTTTCCATTCAGCTCTCCGCTAGTAAGCATAATCTGATATGGAGGCCATAAGCAACTCATTAGGAGCTTGCTTTCTCATACCAATCTTCTACTAAAAATATCTGTGAGGTTCTATTTTATGTTGAAGGAGAAATTCCAAGATATCTTGTGTAAGTCAATAACATTCATTGCATGAATTTTGGAGCAGGAAAAAAACCCCAACAACTGAAGACAAGCCAAATTATGATCTCAGAAGACTCTGTGTAAAGCCTAATGGCTTCTCTGGAATAACCTCAAGTTTATATGAGTGTCACATAGATCAGAATTTCATATTAGATCTGACATTTTTCACCACAAAATCATCCAAGAAGAAAAAAAGTATTTATTTTGATAATCATGCACACAAATATAAACTGTATTACTATTATTAATTTACGACCTCATCCCAGTTTTGCATGCTTTTTTTCAAGGACATAGGGGAGGGTGGATTGAATACTTTGCTTGAGCATGCAAAACAAAATAGGATACATGTGCTACTTCCGAGAATCCCTTCATTCTGTCTCACATGACTATGTTTACAGAATGAAGCAAATAAACAGCTAACTCTGACTCACTGAGACTAAACTAAACAAATTCAGTTATTTTGCCTACTATATTTTGGGTAATGCAATACAAACAAGAACATAAAGCAGACACACCTCAACAAGGCTCTGACATGTAGTCACTCAGCATCCTGCTATTAATCATTCTAACTACAAGTAAATTACCAGCACAGATTGCAATAATAGAGTAATTTTTTAAGTTGCTTTTTCCCAGTACATGTTTCTCTGATCATCTTACAAAAGGTCAAGATTGTTTGCAAGGAAGGTGAAGTCCATCTCTTTTTCTAGCACGGATACTATGATGCTTTGACCATTCAGCACAGAACTTAGAGGTGCACTGCTGCACGTGTAATGTCTTTCACTGTACCAGGATCACAGCATGGCCACCACTCATTGCTTTCTAAGGCATTTGGAGACATGATCCAAGCTCACAATGTTGCTGCATAAAGCTGTCTCCCCACTCTAAGGTTAACTGGCAATTTAAACAATGAGTGTTTTATTTTGAAAGATAAACCAGTGACTAAAAGGAGAAGACAGCAGAGGGCTTTGTGTAGACTCATCTCAGATTTCCTAGTGTCCTGGTGGCTGATTGCAAGATGTAGATCTGATGGAAAAAATTAGTTGTGGTTTTAACAGTGAGAGACTTCAAAATATGTCCCTGTGCTTGGACTTTGTATAAACTAAGGAGTTAACTGGACTTTTCTGAATTGTCAGAGGAAAGAGAAGTAATATAGTTGTTCTTTCAAGTGAAAACATAGAGAATCCTAAGGGTTAGAAGAGACCTTAAAGATCATCTAGTTCCAGTCTCCCTGCCATGGACAAGGATACCTTCCACTAGACCAGGTTGCTCAGAGCCCTGTCCAACCTGGCCTTGAACACATCAGCTAGCAGACATCACTTCCTACCGTGCCGTGGTGCCTCCCCAGTATCCTTCATCCTCCCTCACTGCTCAACACCTAAAGTTCACATATTCTGCACTGGAAATCTCTGTGTCCCTGGAGGTTTATTTTCAGGACCACCTCAAAGTATCAATAGATTTCTTTTCATAATTATTTCCCTGCCCCCATGTAAACTGTGAGGCAGAAGGCAAATGTGAATCCACTTCTGTATTGTCCTTAATTTCCCTCTTGTTTCCCCCACATCTCCTTTGGAGTTTTAAAAATTAAGATGATAATGCACCAGATTCCCCTGTAACATCTTAGATCTAAGAATGCAAAGGAAAAATAGGGATTATGGTAATGTCACATATTCAGTACTGCTCTGCAATACAACACACTCTCTCTTTATACAAAATAAAGCCAGCCCTCATAAATTTAAAACAAACAAACAAACAAATAAACCAACCCATCATAAACCAAAACTAAAATCAATGCATTTCCAGGGAGGAAGAAAGAATTAAAGAAGCAAGAACACGACCACAACTTTAACTGAGACATGGAAAACCTACAGAGAGAAACTAGACATTCAAGAAACAGAAAACAACAAAAATCTATAGTGTAAAAGATTTATTTTTTTTCCCTAGCAGCAGAAGAGATTATATGTGCTGGAGAAAGATGCAGTTTCAGCTTTGCTTCAGTAGCTGTAGCCTTGACTTTGACAAATTCAAGAAACACAAACCAAGTGGTGATATTGTAAGGGTGAAATTACAGAGCATAAAACATAGCAATGACATCGAAATGAATATTGCTCATGACTTGCATCAGAGTAGTGAGGGCGTAAAAAAAGGTTACAGTTTGTCTAGTGCTTGACATTTTCCTCCCTTTGGGACATCCTCATCAACAGTGACAGTGCATGACCTTGTATGAGAATTTTTAGTAGAATGGTGGAGTCAAAGGCTAGAGCGTTCAAATGCAATTATAAGTCAGTTACATATGCTTGCACTCACCCAACTTGCTTCATCAATGTTCACAATAATTGTATTCACAAGCTACCTCCCTTAATTTTTTTTTTAACCTACTTGGAAAGAGCAGAAGTGTTCCTGATGAGTCACTATTATGTACTGACAGATCTCAAAAGAAAAAAAAAAGAAGAAAAAATCATGAAAAAAAGAGTAATTTAATTTTGTCACTCTTCAAAGCTGGATTAATTCCAGACCTCCGAATTAACACCACTGTCATTTAAATGAATATCAGCTTCTGGGAAGATTTTTTTGTTTATTAGCCCTTGCTCATTTCAATATTCATTTATAAGTTATTGGATGAAGTGTGATGGTCACATAAGAGAAATATGTGAGGAAGCACAGTAAAAATGTGAAAATTATTTCAAAAATTAAACTGCAGGAAATCGGACATTAGCCTCCTTTACAAATATTATTTTTAATAGCTTGGATCTGCATCTGTCTGCATCTGATTTAATGCATTCAACTTCATCTGTTGTCTAAGAAGTGTCAAGGATCCATTGGTGAAACTGTTCTCCTTATAGAAATAAAAAACATCCACAAATCCCAAGTCATGACTGTAAGTCTTGGCCAGGGCAGCTACCCCTTTTCAAAACCACCTCTAATACTGCTCCCTTCTGCTTTGACTTCACTTAGCTTCTCTCTTTGCTATTCCTGCCCCTTATTTTCAACGCTGGATTTTCATTATAACTATATTGAGTGTAGTCACTAAATCAAAGACTACTTTTTCTCCTGAGGGAACATCTCTTAATAAGAGGGCTGCTTGCCCTTCTGAACAATCTAGATCTGACTGCATGTCACCTTTTATATACTCTCATTTTGTTAATCTGTGATGATGATGACATAGAAACCTTTAGTCTGCAAAATCCTTGTGTTATAACTTTGATTGTTACAGATGATATTTGACAATTGCAAACACAGTTAAAAGTAAGAATATAATAGGATAAACCCAGAAGGTAACCAGAAACTGAGCTGCAATACACTAATCTTTAATTTGACATAGTACTTTGTTTCAACAAGTTTATTTGCTATTAAAAGAGTTTGACTGCACAAATTACACTGATTAGTTTTCTTTCTTTTACAATTAAGAAAATCTTTCCCATCCTTGATATGAAATGAACTGGAAGATCAGAAATGAGTTGGAAGTCCAGACACTGCATTTTGCAATGGTAATTTAATTATTAGTACAGCTCAATGTTCCTTTCTATCATATAACACAGAAGCACAATATGTATTTAGTATCAAATCCAAAATTCTGACTGCAGTTGCACCTCTTTTTTGCCCGTGGCCCACAGGGATGACTATAGTCCTCAGGAATAAATTGACAAGTCAAATGTGAACAACTAAAGGCAAAATATGATCAGTACTGAGTTCCTGAAAATTCACAGTACTTTGGATATTACTTCCAGCATAGGTCTCATTTCTAAGAAAAATATGTTGGTCACAACCCCTTTACCAAGAAAAGCACTAAAATATCTCTTAAGATTACACTCACTCTGAAAATGCAGTTTACCTAGGAGTTGTTGGCTTCTACAGAAATAGTAAGTAGTAGAAAGTCTTTAAAGGGGCAAATTTTCATTTTTCTTGCATTACTCTTTCAGGATCAACATTCTTTCCCAGATTTGTGTACCATGAGATACTGGTGGTCATAGTGGCTAACCAGTAAATGGACAGTGCAGTCACAACCAGGAGCACATAACTACACAGAGGGAAGGAGCATGGAAGGGTGACACATCTGTGACTACCCATAAGATCTCTCCATGTTAGGAACAAGATGATACCAAGACAGAGTTATAACTGTGCTGGTACACATATGATGGGATAAAAAAGCAACTTTCCTGACCTCCTTCAATTCACTCACAGTTGGAGTAATTTTCCTTTTTTACTCAAGGCAGGTTTCAAGGTACTGTCCTAGATCACATTAGGACAAGCATTTCTTCCTCATTAATTTTTTTACTTAGAAATATGTCCTTTGACTACAGATAAAAGTTTTGATCAGTGGCTTCATTAGGAATGGCTGGCTTCTTGAGCTGTCAAAATGTCAGGTTGCTTGCCTTAAAGAAACAAATTGATTTCTGCTTGCCATGTCATTAGCAGAGACATGAGCTAATTTGAAGAATAAACACATTTATTCTTTGCACATTTTACTTGTTAATCTTTCAAGTTCATTTCAGGTACTTACCCTGTTGCTCATTTTCCATATGCAAGATGGAATGGAGTCAAGTGACTCATTCAAGCCTAGTTTTAGGGAGTTTTTTCTTTAGAATACGAAAAATCAAGATACAGGATTTCTAAATACATAGAAGAGCACTAGAATTTCTAAATTCTGATTTCACAACTAAGTGGGTCCTAGAACACAATTGTTTTGTATTTCAAAGTAATTCTGGTGAATTTAGATTATATCTTTAAGGGAAAAAAATCTTTAAAATATAGAACATGTTTTAATTTTTATTTCAGGGAAAAAAACCCGCAACCAACAAGCACAGAAAATAAGAACCAATCTGCTTCACCTGTTTCTTTGAAAACACTTTTAATTCAAAATTGACCTTATTTGGAGTCAAATAGCATCCATGGGTAACTTCCAACCAAATCCACTCTAAGATTATATGATTTACATGCTCTAAGTCTGAATTTTCCCAGCATATATGTCAACCTAGATAATTTTTTGATAAGAACCAACCTTTACTAATGGATAGAATACAAGTCTCTTTACATCTTGTTTATCATCTTGGTCTAAATCTTGGAAAATATTTGTACTTTTCTATTTCAGCACAGTTTTACTTTCTCAGAAAACAAACCAACAAACAACAACAAAAAAACCCCAAAAAAACAACAAAATATCCCTAGGTGAATTCCATATTCTTTGCTTTAGCTCAGAGATAGAGACGTTGTAAAAAGCTTGAAGAAAGCTAACTGGAAACAATTTCTCCTCATTCCCAAATAAGTCATACTGAAAAACTGGAATGCTGCATCTCCACCCCACTCTTGATGTTACGTCTCTCATGGACAGATGGTGTTACCAAGACCTTGTCTTCATAAAGCAGAGAAAGGGTTGAGAATGGACACAGAGCACTTAACCTGAGTGCTGAAACATAAGCATTCATTTAATTTAAAATGAATTTAAAGGCATGAGAAAAGATCATCACCAAAAGCCAAAATCTCAGCAACAGGTCCAGGGCTCAAACATTGTTTCCCAGCTGCTAATGATGCACTTTTGAGAAAACAGATTATGCTGCATGGTTTGTGAGATACCAGTAACTTCTGATAAGGTTCCCTCTTCAAAGATCAGAGCATAAGGTCCTCAGCCAAAGCAGGGCAAAGACTGCCAAATATCTATTACAAAATTCTTCTGAAAGCAAGAGGTCCTTGATCCCTCAAGGTCTGCTACTGGCAAAACTGAATTTGCTAGGAGAAATGTACAGGGTAAAACTTCAGAACTCTGTATTTTGCTCGAATTTTTTTCATGTACAAGATTAACCACCTCCTTCCTAAAGGTACCCAAAGGTATGTCAGGTCTGAAACTGCAGTTATAAGCCTCTAGATTTTCCCCCATTGTATAATCACCATTTGCAATGCCAGTGGGAGTTTTGATGAACTTTTTTGTTGCATGCCTCAGAAGTTAGAACAGTTTTGTGATCCCAGTCTAGGTACTGCTATGCATTTCACCAAAAAAGGTTTGAAAAGAAAGGAATAGCCTACCTATGTCACCAATTTCTGGTCCTGCATCAATCACGTCTTCACTTCAGAGTCATCAATAGATTTATGTTGTCTGGAGGACTATGGTGTCCTGTAATGACAAGTTATAAATCATATGAAAAATAATTCCATCATGTTCAAACAATAATAGCATAGAATAGCTCAGACTGGAATCTAGAACACTGTGTTCAGTTGCCATTTCTACACAGATGTCTACAAGGCAGATGTTACTTTTTTATGTTGTATCTATATATCTATGAAGTGGAGAAAAAATTTACACTGTAATATGGGTAAAATATTAAGTTTTACCTTGGCATTAAATGACTGATATTGTTTTTGTTTACAGGACCTAAAGGGAGAGGAATAATTCAACTGCACATTATACTATCCCTAATTATCTAAAATGTATTTGTACATGCTATGTCATAATTTTGAGGTGGCATACCTTGAAGTTTTATTGTTATTTTGATATAAATCAAATTTCTTCTCCTCCATTGTTAGTCAATAAAGATAATTTCTCACTCTAATGTCAAGAGATACCAACCATTGATAGAAGTCGGCTGGATTAAAAGAAATTTAATAATCTGATTTTACTACTGGGTAAAAATAACATGTGCCTGGAGAGAAGAAAGAAAAAGGAATGGACTTCTGTAATTGTTAAACTCATATAGGGGGCTTAAGTTCTCCTCTCTTTAATTCACATCTGAGACTTCACCATTGGTCTTTGACATTTATGTTAAGTTCTCCAACAGTGAGTAGATTATTCTGATCTGAAATTCAGCAGTTCATTTGTCTGTCTGTTACAGACGAATATGGAAATTAAATTCTGGACTGAAGAAACCTGCCCAGATAAAAGTTTTCTTAGAATTGACATATTTCTATAGAGGCCTTTATTTTAGTGAAAGTAGATTTTCTTCAAGAGGAAAATTGTCAGAGAATTAACAACCAGCATTAAAAATGAATCCTTGACTTCTACTGATCGCAAACCACAAGGCATTCAAATTAAACTTCAAATCACTGTAAGACTTGGTAAAAACTTTATATGCATGGCAAATGTAAGCAAAGCACTTCTTTTTGGATTTTTTTAGAACAATCGTGAGGATATAGACACACCCTCCTTCAGTCTCTGCTCCTTATTTTGCTAAATAATCAATTGACATTTTCAACTGTTTTCAATGTCTCATTGTCTACCTGAGTCTTTAACGTTCTCAGAGTAACTGCAAGCACAGAATGATAGAGCCACAGAACATTTTAGCTTGGAGGGGTCCTCTGCATGTCATCAAGTCCTAACTGAGATTAGGTCCTGCCTTGAAACTCTTTCAAACCCAGGGTTTTTTTACAGTACACCACTCTACAAATTTCAGAAATTGTCCATTTATGTTGTGCACACTATTGCATCACAGAACACAGTGTCACAGAATTAAGAAAAAATTAGATCAGGTACCGAAGCATGTATTAGAGACCAAGAAGGAGAATTATTTTAACCTTTATAAATTGAATCAACTTTATCTTGGGACTGATGAAACACTCCCCAAGTTCAATCAAAATTTCCCAAATGAGATATTTTTTTCAAAATTATGTATGCTTTTCCCATATTTCCACCAAGTGTTTCAGATCACTGGTTGGCTTGCTGGTTTCCTGTCAATACCTGCCTCTCGGTTTCTGCAATATAGTGATCCTAAGGCTGCAATTTCCCTGTATATCTTCAGCACCTTCAATACACATCTTCAGCTAGAACTGATAAACCTGGACCTTATGTTTTCATGAACATTTGTATTCCTTCTTATTTTATGTGCTAATAAAGCTTAATATATTTCATGTAAGCAATCTCTTTTTTTTTTTCCTTCTTGTTTTTTTTAAGTACTGTACGATGTTGGAATAACCTTAATTATGCTAAGTACATTTTGCAGTGTGTTTTCATGTGTTGTGAAACAGTCACTTTCTAAAGATGTTTATTTTCATCACATAAGAGATTAAATCAGCATTGTACTTGGATAAGAAAAAAAACAAAGACAAAAACAAATCCAAAGGTAAAGAATTAGCTCCCAGGTGAAATATTGGAACACTTTGATTAAAAGATGAAAAGTGAATTTAGGCCACACCAGTGAGTGAAATCTACATGTTGTATTACTTTCCACTAAGTAAGGAGAACATGCACAAAAAACCTCTTGAAACACTGTTTTGTACTGTTCTAGAAATTATATTAGACTGGTGTTTCTTCTTCAGTGTTCCGACATTTTGGAAAGAAGCTTATTTTCCTTATTTCCATAATCATTGAAATAATTTTAAGTATGCTGCTGTGTATCACATCGCTCCCTTTAGTAATTTGCAGGCATTTAAAATGACTAAAAACAGTGCCACCCACAGAGAAGACTGGTGTTGAATTATGCAAAGGCAAGCCACATATTTCAGCCTGAACAAGGAAAATAAGAGGCATGCTGGATATTAATGAAACATATCAGGTTCAGAGGTCTGTAATTAATCTTGTCAGTGCATGAAGCCGGCTAACCTGTGCACAGGAACACAACATCTTCGTGCCTTTTTCTTTTCTTTGAATACACAGCCAACCATGGACATCTGGGATTTGAATCCATTAATGTGATTGGACCTAGTCTTGGTCAAGTTCTTGAATATTATATTACATTCTTAGAAGTGTTAAATATTTACATTATTTGTTCATAAATGTTGTACAAAAAAAAGGCAAATGGAAAGCTTTTCTGTTAACTAGCCTACAATATATAGAGATAATATAGATATTTCTAGACAAGAGTTACATCCTGCTGTCCGTGAAAGCAGAGAAATTTGCTCTGCAGTTTATCTGTGTCTGACTGATGGATAGAAAAGTCAATATAGTACCCATAAATACACTTTTAAAACAACATTATCCTGTTTTTACACAACAAATGAAATATCATAATTGAATACATTTACTTTTAGAACCTGTTAATACTCATGATACATGTAGTGAAATTGACTGAAAATAAATTAAAATAGATTAGTTGCTTTTATCGACCTTGACAAATGTACAAGTGCCATACATAATGATTTTGATGATCCTTATACAAAGAAAAAACTATAGCCAAACATACTTCAAAGGCCATTGCCATTAGCAGGGATCTCTCTATTGATTGCATTGAGCCTTCACTGAGAAGTCCAACAGTAGGTATTTTTTAAGGAAATCTGTTTTAGTGATTAAAGAGACCTTAATTTCCCTTTGATGTTTCACAAAAGAAATATTCTGACTGCAAATATAAGTCTCTAGTATGAGTTCCTTAATGGAAACAAATAGATTCCTCAAGAGAACAGTTCATAATTAATTTTTTTTATTGACTTTAGTGGTCTACATCAGAAGGAAAACACAAAGTTAGTGAAGGCATCTAATTTGTGGTTACTGAAGGGAGAGGTGAGAAATATCACTTATCCTTGGCATACAGGGAGCTTTTTTGGTGTTAGAAAGCAGTTTCAGTAAAGAATATTTAAAAAAACAATAGAAAGGAAGAAACAGAAAGAAACTCTGTACACAAACTGAACTAACTGAACAAACAACAAAAAAAAATCACAAAACTGTGATTGTGCACAGCACTGTGTAGTTTTGTAGGAGAAAAAAATAATTATACCACTGTTACATTAACAAGTAGACAATTATACCCATTTTTCTGTAAAATTACATTTAAAATTATACCACTTCCACATATAAGTGAGGTTGTTTGCTGGTTTGTTGTTTTGTTTTGTTTTTCCTAGAGATGAATAAAATACCAAAATATACTTTGCAAATCTTGAAATCATTGCCAAAGCTCTAGCTTTCCCTATACATCAGCATACACTGTGACGATGTTGTGGACAAGACTGTAAGGTGGACAACTTAGTTTTTGTCATTTTTCAGTGTCTCAGTACTTTTAAAGCTGATTATCTTAAGATGTTCAGCTTCTCATATGAATATATATATATACAATATATTTGTGTTTTAACCCATATACGCATCCGGTGAACCAGTATAAGCATCAATTCAGACATCCAAGAACTGAGTAAAGTAGAAAAGCAATTTTACAGGTTTTTAAATTAATCACCAAGGTGGTAGAATCAGACTTTCCCAGTTCAGTAAAATTTCAGAGAAAGTTAACATTTGTGACTGATTCTTCTAACAGTTGTCACCTATAAGCACTTAATAAGTCATTTGAGTCTTTAAAATCATTCTTTTTACAGAAGTCTCCTATGATGTCCATCCTTCAGGATTTCCAATCATGTAGAACAGATTTCTGTTTAAATTTCTCCTTCACTTCCAAAAAGACTTGAGTGTGAACAAGATCAGGTGTCATTTTCCCTGCTCTAGAATAGTTATAATAAAGGTGAATAAAAGTGAAAAGATAAGGTAATTACTGCTTTTCTTAACTTTTAGAGCTGGTTATGAAAATGTCATTTACTACCTCTCCCAATTATTCAAGTGAATCTCAGTTGCAAGAAGAAGTCTTTGTTTCTTACATGTACAAATATTTGGATTAATTTGGTAATTTTTGAAAATTATAAACTTCATAAGTAATGACACATTTCTATCTTAAGCCTAGAACTGAACCTTGATGTGATTCTTCTGCTTGTTCCCAATGATTTCAGTGGGAGTGCAATTTCAGTTTCCTTGACACATTATTCTGGACAGCCACCTAGCTCAGTAAAAGAAAAGAAAAGCTAAGGACATGAGCAAAAAAAAAATTGTTTTTTAAATTAAATACTTTCTGTTGCATGAACTGGGATCAGTGCAGTATGGACTGGAAGAAGGGCATGGTAAGAAAGAGATGGGACAGTTGAGGAACAACTCAGATCCTATATTGGAGAAAGAACAGAGGGTGTAGTAAAGTTTTTGTTCAGCAACTCCATCAGTTTGCCAGTCACTCCTTCATGTAGTAGCACTCTCAAGTTCAAAAGGGAAAACCTGCATATATAAAGTTATTCATGTATTAAAGTAATGGCAAAGACCCCACATTTGTTTGAGCTCTAAGCTGCCCAAATATCACATCAGAAACTCTCCAAGCCTTGAAACCACTTTTATATTTAGTGGGAAAGGAAAGATTTTAATGGCCCAATTTCTTGCTTCCACAAACATGTTTAATAGCTTCTGAGTTTTTGAACACAGAAAAATATACTTAATGACCTAAGACAGCAATTTAAAAAACAGTTTTAAACTCTAGCCTGCTCGGTAATGCTTCTTAGTAATTCTTTTTAGCTCATTAATTATTAAATGAATGTCTTTTCCTTACAACTTGGAACCTTACTGACACAGTCCATGAGGAATCTAAAAAATGCAGCTACCTTGCATATAGCAAGAAATAGAAGTTTTGAGGTCTAGAGCTGACTAGTTGTTTTACAGTACAAGCATTTCCAAGTGAGATTGCTTGGTCATGACTGGTAATTAAGGAGCCTCAACAGAATGGATGGGATGAATCTTGCTTTAAGAAATTGCAGTTCTTTAGCCAGTGTATGAAGCAGACCCATAGCAGAAGCAGGAGGAAAAGCTAAGTAGGTTTTTAGTGTAATAATTCAAAGCTAAATTGTTAAACAAAACAATTTAGTTTCTAAGAATGAAAATGGGGGTTTGCCTTGTTTTCACTATAGTGGAGGCATATTGCAGAGAGGTAGATATCAAAGTCACCATATGTAAAATGTTTTCAAACAAAATAATTGTAAAACAAACAGGGGCACAGTTTAGTAGAACTATACTGCCTTTGCAGAGTTTCTCTGCTTTTGTGCGCTTTCAGTGAAGTTGGATAAGCCGCTGAAACAATATCATACAACCCACTCTTTAGATTCCAATATTTTCATTTACATTATAAATTTTTTTCTATTAAACAAAAGTGTCTGGTGAAACAAGAAAATCTCTACAGATAACATTCTTCGCAGTTTTTCCAACTACTCATGAGAATGACTGGCTGTTTTAGACATAGATTTGCTGAGAAAGGACAATAAAAGAGAATCTGGAACTAAGAGAATGTGGTTCCTTCTTCAGCTTCCAAAGTCCTCGTGCAACTATGCGAGTTTAGAGATACGTAAAATTTGGAGTCAGACATCTCTGTAAGCCTTGGATATTCATCAGTGTTATATACTTAACCTACATCTTTTTTTATCATAAATAATTCTTTTGCTAAAATGAAGGATGATTGAAAATATGACATATAAAAAAATAAAATTAAATGTTATGCCTTGATCTCCTCTTCTGGCAACTGATCTTCCTGTTTCCAACTCCTTATTTCACAATGATAAAAAAAAACAATTTAAAAAAAAATCCTCCTAAGAATAAGAAATACAGATACAAATATCTGAACTTTCTAAACAGTGTTTAGCTATTAATTTCCTTCTCTTAACAGACCTGGGCATTCCCAGGGCACTGTATACAGCTTTATTGAAGGGACAGAAACTAACATTTATACTTTCATATTATCCTAAGCACCTTTTGAGTTCGCAACTCTGCTCTATCAGGTACTGAACAAATACAGAGGTGGAGATACACTAGAAAATAGTCTAAATTAGTACAGATATACACCAATACTTCTCCACACACAGTCATCCAACCTCCTGTGTACCACAGATTTGCTGAGCCACAGGTGGTGCCTTTAATATTCCTGGGTTAATTTTTTGTTATTCAATAAAATAGTTAAGATTAATTTTTTAAAGACTATGTAAACTTCAGAAATGCATATTCCTGATACCAGGGTGAGCTAGCCAACACTGCTGCAGGTATGACTGCTATATCATCCTGGGATTTAAGTACCTCAGTGTGGAACAGGACTGACTGCTGGGATATGATGATTTTTCCCTTCCTTCAAGTGTCTGAATTCCTCATCACTAGTTTATGCTAAGTACCTCCTTGGTAGTACTTGATGTGATTATACAGTCAAAGATCACACTTGTACTATAGCTGGTATTGAACCTTTTAAAGGTTATATTTATTTAAAGAATATCTGGAATACTTCCCAGTGTATACATCTGCCCATCTAATTTAGATTTCAGCAAGTAAGGTTTTGCTAGAATGTTACAGGCATGATTAAACACCTTAATACAAATACTGCATCACTTGTACTTTCTGACAAACCATCATGGGCCATGGTTTAAAGAAAATTAGATGGATGGCTGGATGGTCAACAAAGATGGAACAAAACACTTGCAGATATTTGCACTTTGCCATGTGCTAGTGTTTATCCACCTGTACAACAAGCCACCTGCCAGTGGTTTGAGTGATATGACTGGCTAAGCATTACTAAGTACTCTGTAATAACAACAACTAAAAAGAAGTTGTATACAAGGTATGCACACTGATGGCTTTTGCTGACAAAAAAATGTAAATTAAGGCTCATAAGAAAGCAATCTTATGCTGCCAAAATATTTATTCATGGCAGGCATTATCTGCACAATTCAGAAACACATACACCACTGCCATATCACAAACTGCTGACAAGATGTAGAAAAGGCAATAATACTATAACGTCTATGCACTTTGTTACTCAGCTGAGGTAGAAATGCTTGCATACATTTTCAAAACTACTTATATAGCTGATTGCCAGCAATTCATTCCCTAGCATTTCTGCTGCAGATCCTTCATTTAATTAACCCCAAAATCATCAACATTTGGAGGCAAACATGAAAAAAAGTTATTCTTGCATGAAACAATGGAAGTAAACATCACTTAGAAATACATGTGTCCACAAGAGGACTGATATCTCACTAGAAAGATCAATTGGCCCAAAATCTTAAATGAACTTGTGACACTGGGCCATTTTCCTTGTTCTATTATACATTAGGTGTCTGTACCAGGCTCTAAAAATCCTCCTAGTTCCTGTTTGGAGAGAATTTAGCAACTTCTTTTCATGATCTGTGTGAATGCACTTTAAAGCTTTAACCATGTGAACTGTTTTTATTTGTATTAATAAAATTCTGTATCTATATTCATAAAAGCAGAAGCATTTTTATTTCACATCATTTTCCCCCGAACTTTCAGCAATACTAGTGATATTACTGGATACTAGTTGTTGTGCAATACATCAGTGATGTGTAATAGAGGACTTTTTTGAAACAGGTAGTGTATACAGACCTTAATAGCTTCCTTTCAAGGGTAAACAAGGTACATAAGCCTGAGTAGCCAAAGCACTGATGCCTTTTTTTGAGACCATTGCTAGTTTCAGTGTCCTCTTGAGATGCTATGTGCCTTACCATGGTTTAAGATCCTTGTGTTAGAGTACACAAAAGTCAAATATTTAGCCTACTTTTGAGTAGGCATTTTTGGCACTCACAGCACGTACAAGTATTAATGGACTGATATTCAGTGACAAACTTGTCACACTCTCATCTATTTATTTTCAGATTAAATTAAAGTTGAAAAGAACACTTCCTATCTCCATCTACTCTTTCGGAGAATCAGAGAATCACAGTATAGGTAAGCTTGGAAAGGACCACAGTGTTCCAACCTCCCTGCTCAAGCAGGATCATCCTCAAGAACATTGCACAGGACTGTGTTTAGAAAGCTTTTGAATGATATATTCATATTCAGTGAGCAAGAGTCCACAACCTCTCTGGGCTATCTGTTCCAGTGTTACATCACTCACATAGTAAATTTCTTCCTTATGTTCAGATGGAACTTCCTGTGCATCGGTTTCTGCCTATTGCCTCTTGTCCTATTACTTGGAACTGCTGAGAAGACCCTGAATCCATCACCTTGACACCCTCCCTTCAGTTTCTTCTTGAGGCTGAGCAAACCCAACTCTCTTTCCTTGTAAGATACATGCTCCAGTTCCCTAATCATTTTTGTCACCTTCTGCTGGACCTGAGGAGCCCAGAACCAGATATAGCACCCCAGATAGGGCCTCGCCAGGTCTGTGTAGATGACCAGGATCGCTTCACCTGATGTGTTGGCAATGGTCTTTTTAATGCATCCCAGGATGCCATAGGCCTTCTTGGCCACAAGGGCACACAGCTTATTGTCCACCAGTACCCCCCGTCCTTCTTCACAGAGCTGCTTTCCAGCAGGACAGCCCCCACCCTGTACTGGTACATGAGGTTACTCATCCCCACGTGCAGGACTCAGCATTGCTCTTTGTTGAATTTCACACAATTCCTCTCTGCCCATCTCTCCAACCTGTCACCATCCTTCTGAGGGACTGCATAGCCCTCTGGGGTTTAGGCCACTCCTCTCAGCTTTGTGCCATCAGTAAATATCCTGAAGAGGCCCTATTTCCTTAGAATAAGGAAGATCATATGTGGGAGTGGACTTACAGTATAAGTTTTCACTGTATTGTAAAATGGATTCTCTGTCTTTTTTTCCTGAATCACCTTTCTTCTTCCCAAAACCCCTTGGGAGAATCCTTATCTCCCTAACTTAGTATGCAAGAATTCATCCTTGTAAGGCTATGTGAAATCCCCCCATTGGCCCTTAGTTAACTCTTTCCCCATTGATTGTAAAATCCTTAAATACCCCTGACCATGTGAATAAACTCTCTCTCTGCTTCTCCTCTCCGGTGGTCTCTGTGTGTCTCCTTCCTGGGGCATTTCAGGGACCGCATGGAGGAGAGGGGACGAGGGAGAGCATACCCAGTGACTGCTGCAATTATAGACAAAAAAAAACAAGTATGAAAGTTGTATGGGTAAAAGCCGAATTCTTCCATAGCAGTCTGCATAACAGGTGTTGAGGTTTCTTCAATGACATCAAATCAAACACAGTGTATACAGGTTCATTTAAATCTGCGTTCCCATATCCTTTGTTTGATACATATTCCCTGTGCAAGGAATGAACCTTGTTCAGTTGCCAAAAACAGGAACAGCGTGATCAAATGGAACCTTGAGAAGCATAAGAATAAATATAAATCTTTGTCGAGGCATACAGAAGTCTAATTATCATTATTATTAACCCTTACCACTCTTGTAGAGAGAATTCTCAGCTATAAATCTCTACTGAAAGTTTTGTTTCTAAACCCTTTTATATATTATTCATTACTAGACTCATAGACTCCAGTCAGGGTTTTATGTTTTAAAACCATGCTGATGATTTTCCTGAACTCTCTGAATTCAGTGGTAGGAGAGTAAAGCCATGATTCCATTGCTATTTATTGTATCATAGAGGCTTCTAAGGCACAGAAAAGATACAGCCTCTTTATTTATTTTTCTTCTAGTGTTGCATCTTTCCTGCCAAACTCTAAGAGCAGGATTACACAGCTAGAGCTCCCCAGTCAGAGGGAGGGCTCTTTGCATTTTCATTCTGTACATTTCTGTTAACAGATGCTTGGCTTTCTACATTTTATGCTGTGCAGATCAAACTATGACAAATAGGTCTTGAATAGAATTACTAGTTTTGCAACTCCACTGAAGAGGTCTTTAGTTTCCAGTAATTTCCATATTTGTTAACTCTACCCCATCATAACAGACTCCTCCAAATAAAAAGAGGGTTACCCAATATTGATCTGTTGCCTGCCAAATGTTAGCCCAGGTCAGTCTGGAACAGCAGAGTTATAATTCACTGAAATAGGGGGTCTTAAAATGAAATTGCAGTAATACTAGCTTGTTGAAGTAATATTATACTTGCATTAGAAACAGTAGCAGTCTAAAAAATTAGCATAAAAAATGAGTCTGATATGGCACAAGAGCACAGGGGACAAGGGCTGAAAATATTTATGTTTACAGTTTTATGTATTTGAGATGCTGAGACAAATTATCCGGTTTTGCAACTTAAATAAATTAATGTTTAAGTGAGATTCTTTAATATAAGTACCTCATACATAATGAACACAAAAGCACCTCAATGAGCATCTCATTTTTACTTTAGTATCTTTCTCTCCTGTTGAAAAAAAGGGAATTTAGTTTACATTGGGGATGGGTTCCTTTGCTTGGGGTGGGTGCTGGACCTTATGGGTCCTAGAGTGGCTCTTATATCTTGTCTGAAACCATGATTTTATACATATAAAATGTTTACCTCAGTGTCTGCAACACATGAACAAAACACGTGCAAGGGCAGATATCCTTTCCAGAAGATTTATGGCAAGGAGATTAGAGCTTGTTTTACTTAGGAACACTTTTCTGCTTAAGAAGAAACACCTCATTCAAAGATAATTTCTATGTTTTCTTCTCTTGCATTCAAGAGGAGAGTTACAGTCTCTCCCTCTGGTATGAGGAAAGATAAACTCACATAGACTACAGGCCTCCACATCAGAAAGACCCTGCAGGGATGCCAATGGGGATAAAAAGCCTTGAAGAGAACAGGAAGCCTGTCTTTCCGAGGCAGTGCTTTTTGCAGCACTGCTAGAAGTTTTTCCCTTGTAAGTCTAGTGCTCTTGACTTCGGAATAAATTTTCCAGAACTCCTTGCACTGCCTGGCATTTCAGGGCTACCTGTGTATTATCTTACCTCACAACGTGCTTGTGCTCTGAAGATTGTTTAGGAATGTGTGGGATCTGAGAGCAGGGAACACAAGGAGCTAAACATTTGCATAAAGGGAAGAAGGTTGGCAGTAAAGGGTGAGAAACAGGACTGCATTCACAGAACAGCATATGACCACCTGTACAGGGTCTGTGGCAGGTTAGACTTGCCTTATGCTATCTGGGTCCAAACAGAGAATTTCCCCTGAGGAAAATGTCACATATCTCCTCTGTGAGAGTTTCCAAAACAAGTTATTCCTCAAGTGAGGTTTAGGCATCTAGGGAAGAAAGGATTATTGTACCTCGTAAGATTCTTTCTACAACCTGTTGCAGGCATGTTATGTTGAAGAATGAGTTTAGGAAAAAAAGAGACAGGTAAGCAAACAAACAAACAAACAAGTCAATATTTTTTCCCAATTGTTTAATGTTATAGAGAAAAAAATAAAAAAAATATTGTTAATATTTACTACAAATGAAGAAGAGAGAAGACTCATAAAGATTCCTGAGACTTGAAGCATCCATTTTGGTTTTGCCTTAAAGTTAGGAAAATACAATAGGACACAACTATTTAGCTCTCAGTGCACTTTTATGAACTGATAATATCAAAGGTGAAAAAAAGCAGCACAGTGGAAAAGGAGAGGTTTTGAGGCAAAAGGAAACTTAGCAGAAGGAGTAGTAGTCTGGCTCTTTTACCAGTACAGAAGGACCCTCTGGACAATGAACTGGGGACAACAAGGTAGCAACTGATAAAAAAGCACGTATAAGGAGCAGGAGTTCAGTTAAATTCTGGAAAACAAGAAAATTACCATGAACATCTCTGCAGCCTTTGTTTGAAGTGTTTTAAAGCAGACAGTGTTGCCAATGGTGCGAAGCATGGAAAGACATAAGAAAACCAGGTAGGGAGAGATGCAGAATTTTTTCGCATGTCTAAAGACGCTCTGGGGGCCAACACTGAGAATAACAACAAATCCAACTGATATTACAGAAAAGCCAGTCAGAGCTGAAAGTTAATAGGGAAAGGCTGTGTGGTGAAGTCATGATGGATGTGGGTATACGGGTGTGCCCATGGTGCCTTGGTAGATAAATCTATATACCTAAACCAAACCAAACCAAAAACCAAACCAAACCAAAAACCTTAACAAACACTCAAATACCAACAAACAAAACAGCAAAAAAACCCTCAAACAAAAAAAAAAAAAGAGGACAATCTTTGTACTGGTCCAGTATAATTCATACCACCAGATTGTTAATATAATTTCTGAAGATTTAGCTCAAGATGAATAGCAGTCTGCCGAACAGTGTCTGGGGATATTCTGAGGTTGATCTGAGCCAGGAACACTTGGGGATGTCCAAGAAAGGCGATACAAACCCACCACCACCCAGTACTGATCCTCCAGGAGGTGGCCATGGTCACACAGTCCATCCAATCGACAGGTGCTTCTGGATCCTCACTCTCCCTGGGTACATCATCCCTCGAGACATCTATACACACACACATGCAGACACATACACAAATGCACCTTGATGGTTATGTCATCTGTACAATGCTCTCTATTTAATGTTCAGTGTTTGTTACCTAACGTAGCACAATTTGTTAAGTAAAAGTAAAGAAAAGGGATATGTTTTGTGCATATCCCAAAAAGCAGAATGAGATTCCAAGTCATAAACATCAGCTAAGTGGGGGGAAAAAAAGGTAGATAATATGAATATGAGCACCTAAATTAGTTTCAGACTCAGAGAGCTGCTATTAAGATTCAAGAAAGTAAAGTATTTCAGATAATGAAAAACATATTACAAATGTTCTTAGTTTCATTTGTTTACTGCTTTCACGAAGTACTTCAAGGAACTCATCAATGAAAACTAATTGGAGCAGGCTCTATGTTCATGTCCAGTTTCTTTTATAATTGCTGAAGTCACTGATTTGCCATGAAACAGCTCCTATTTAATCTGTCTGATTAAAAAGGGCACTTTCTCTTGCTGTACTCATTCAAATAGAAACGAATTGTACGCTGTCATGCATCAGCCTGTTCCCCTCAATTGAAAAACCAAAGGATTAGGCAAATTTAGTCAAGGAATCTTGAGGACTCTTCCCTCCCTCTATTTATTTCCTATTATGAGGTGAAACACTGTACTGATTATGAGACCTCTTTTTAATTTTTTGATTACATGAATTAATTGGACTGTCAGACTGGACCAAACTAATCTTCAGTAAATTATTTTCACCTATGTTCCCTATTTGAAAGGAGCATTAAAATTCCTTTGTGATAAAGAAGGGCTCAATACAGAATGCAAGAAAGTGTTTCATTCATGGATATTCCTTCTTTCAGGATGAAAATGAAGTGTGGGACTGGAAAGCCTTGGTGTGGTAATGTCTGACAAATGATTTAAATGTTAACAATTGTATGAAATGGGATAAGACTGCTGGCAGTGCACTGTGTCATTGTTATTGGGTGCAGAACTGGGAGGGAGCATGGGAGGGTTAGGCCTGAAGAAGCTGTGAGGTTATCATCAGAGCAACTCAGAAAATCTACACAGCGACCAATTAAACTCAGGCTTCAGCTGTGTTATTTATACACAAAGGCCATGCCTTGCAAGCACTTAGGGGAAGAAAAACCTTTCACACTTGCAGGAGGATGCACCAGAGGCATGATAAAGATCTGTCTTGAAGGAAGGAAGGAATTTGTNAAGAGGGAAGGAAAAGGTAGGTGAAACAGAAAATCTATAACAGTTTCAAACAATTTTAGGTGCCACAAAAATGAATACCTTGTTAGTTTTTTTGCTTGCTTGTTTGCTTTTCCCTACTAAAGACCCCCCTAAAGGTCTCCTTGTTGGTAAATTAATAGGGGTGTTTTTCTAGGAAACATATATACACTACAGTTTTTTGAATAGACAGATTTCTCTTCCCAGAAAAGAAGTCATGATTTCTCTACCTAAAAATGACAGCAGTTGCAGGTCCAAGAAGCGTGGGCACTTGCAAAAGCATCTAGAAGTCCACACAAAACAAGAATAACACACTTTTTAGAGATGAGTTGCCTGTTGCAGAGATTGGGGGACCTACTGGTTAACATGCCAAGTATTAATTACAAAGGAGTTAATGTTAGTTTTGGCAGAATGCCTTAGCCTCAGAATGATTTGATAAATCACTTGCTCCCCTTAAAATAAAAGGCCTTATCTTAACTTTAAAGACTCAATTTACTCCAGTGTGTCAAATGCTCTTCAAATATCACCTCTCCTCTTTCAAGTAGCTTATCAGTATCCAAGAAACTGACTCCTGGAGACAAGAAGTCTGCAATATTAAAGCTGACTCATTTCTAAATAGGACTAAAATTTAAGCTTTCCAGGAACTGTGGGTGATAGAGTGACCACTAGACCACAAAGATGATCTTCTGTGACACCAATCTAAACAGCTGTCACTCTTTATAGCAAAAAGGGTCTGGAAGCATGGAGATGGATAAAGTAAAGCAACTCCATTCTCTTCCAAACACTCATGACTTTTTTGCTCCCTTTGGAGGAAATTTGGTCAAAAAGATCTAACATTTTGTGTTTCATTCTGCATTATTTTCAGAATAACTTAGTTGCATGCACAAATCCTGACAATTGAGAAGTGTTTTGTTAGATGTGTTTAATACTGTTATCCAGACTTCATTCCCTTGGAAAACCGTCTCAAATGTAACAAAGCTTTTTCTTGCAAAATTTGTTGTGTAAATGCATCTTCCACGACTTTAGACAATCACAGCTTATTTGCAGAATTTGATTATAAAGAGTGGACCTTATGTCTTACACTTTCCAAAAACAAAGGCTTTTTCCTTTGCCCTAAAAGTATCAACAGAAGCAAAACCATAACCAGTTTCCCTGTTAAACATGTGGAGGTACCAATTCTGCAATACAACATCTGCTAGTGAGATTCTTTCTGAGAGAGCCATTACTAATTTTCTGCCCCTCTCCTTATTTCTACATATCCTGCCAAATTCTCTCATGAACAAATCTATTTTTGCTCTTCAGATCCCTATGCAAATAGGGAGCAGAACCCCAACAGCGTGTCAGGCATGAAGGTCATCTTAGTATTTCCAGCTGCATGTTTGCATGTACCTTGGGCTGCTGCAGCTCTTGCTCAGGTGAGATGGAATAGATACAGCTTTTAGGTGGTTTGGATGTTTCTGTTACAAATCAGGTAGAAGGAGGAAATGCTTGTGGCTCTTAAACCCACAGAAAGAAACCATCCCTCAGTGCAATCACAAGCCAAACTTTGCAGCATTAGCAACAAGCTGTATAACTTAAAGCACACTGATGCTATCCAATTCCTTAGTTGCGAGAGGAAATTCTACAAGGGCCCTCCCTGCACTCTCTTGAGGGCAATAAAGCTGAGTGAGTTTTCGGTTATAAGCCAGTGGGCTACAGTTTGTGTTGCACTGAAACTCTCTTGCACATTTTATCTGTTCTTAGGGCAAATTTGACTCTTAGACCTTCTGTAATTCAACCAAAATCAATTGGATGGCCTGATGAGCAATTCAGAGCTGAATTTAAGCCTCTGAGACACAACTGATCCCTAACTAATTAACCTACAAACATTATTATGCATTGACAATTTGCCAAGGTATAGTCTGTACTGAAGATCCAAATCCATCAACATTCATGAAGTTTCTCTTTCTTGGTTAAAACTGTACTCCGAGGTAAAAGCCTTCTCCTAAAATCAGTGCTGAAGTGACCCAGTATGCACCACTGAAAAGCAAATATTTGTCCCATGAAACATCTGATGGCAGAAAGTCAACTGCCAAAGCAGTTAATAAACAGAACTGTTTCAGCTTCATTTTCCTTGGCACAATTCATAATATTTAATGATGGCAAATCTGAGAGCACTGCTATTCTAAAAACAGTGTGTCACTTACCAGAAGGGGTTCTGTGTTCATGATGCTGCAGTGGCCTGCAGCTTGAACAGCTTTGCCCCTTCTAACAATTTGTTATAAATTTTGATGGGACTGTCATGGTTTAACCCCAGCCGGCAGCCAAGAACCATGCAGCTGCTCATCCCACCACTGGAACAGGGGAAAGAATCAAAAGCATAAAAGCTAGAAAAGTCATGGTCTGAGATAAAGTTAGTTTAATGGGGAAAACAAAAGCCACACACACAAGCAAAGCTAAACATAGAATTAATTCCTCCTTCCCATGGGCAGGCAGGTGTTCAGCCATTTCCAGGAGAGCAGGACCCCATCTCACATAACAATTAACTCCAAATGTCCCATTCTTCCTCCTTCTTCACACCACTTCATATAATAAGCATGTCATATGGTATGGAGTATCCCTTTGGTCAGTTGGTGTCACCTGTCCTGGCTGTCTTCTCCCAGCTTTCTTGCCAGTATGGCAGTATGAAGAGCAGAAAAGGCCTTGGGTCTCTGTAAGCACTGCTCAGCAATAATAAAAACATCTCTATATTATCAGCCCTGTGTTCAGCCCCATACTAGCCACTGTGAAAAAAATCACCTCTATCCCAGCCAAAACCTGATTTTTAAAAGGAATCTCTTTTGTCACCCTTATGGACTGAAAGAATTTGTATAGGTGTGTTTAAAAGGTAGAGAAAGGGAAAAAGCACTTTCAAAATGATGACGGACGGCAGATGCATAGTGTGGCACATAGTATGAGGCAACTGGCAGTCTCTTATTAAAACAATTTTCAGTGACTGCTTTTGGAGATGGTTTGGGAAAAAAAGCTGTAGAACCCTAGGTTTTTTGCAACACAGATAATTCTTCTTGATATGAATACCCCACTTCTTTTTAATTGCTACATACTTGTTCTTCAACAAAAAAAAAAAATACTTCTGAGTACTACTCCAACTCTTTGAGCAATTTCCATCAGTCACTTCTTTTCAGTTTTGACTCTGCTGTTCAAAACAGAATTATTATATTTTAATTGAATGAGATGAGGTTATCATTTGCAGCTGTTATGTATTCTGTAAGTGTTCAGTATGCAAGTCAAACACCCATAACCTCTGTTCTTGGTATATTTATCTTCTCAAGATGTCTTTGTGTAGGAACAATGCAATTCCTATTCAGCAACTTTGAACAAAATTCCATCTTTTGAAAGTTCAAAACTTGTAAATATTTGAGAAATCTAATAAATGCTCATTTCTTTAACTTAATTTTTGTATCTTTCTCATAAATGACAATTTACTGAAAAATCCCCCCAGTTCTGAGCTATAATTCTTTTTTTATTCAACTGACAAATGAGCAAAAAAAAGCCATTCTGATTTAAACCCTAAATCGATATGTAGCCTATGTCATACCTCATGTCAAATCAGTCTAAAAATCTTTTTTTTTTTTTAATCTTTCCCCCCCACCCCAAGAAAAGATATAGAAAATAAGAATAGAGGAAATGTGAATAGTTATTCTGGTACACTCACAATGTTATGGTTAACAGCTTTTTCAGCAGTTCTTGTCTAGGCTTTACAATAGGAAGGCTGGGCCAGAACAGACAACAAAGGAATGCTTTTTTTTTTTATTATTATGATTTTTGAAACAGACAATTGCTTTGGTAATGCCTGAAGCTTGACAGTTTTAGACCTCAGTTTGCACAACTGAAAACATTTTGAATTTTGATACAGAAAAAAATAGATTGGAATTATTTCTTCATCTCTTATCATTGCATTGATAAACAATAGATTTTCTTTGTGTCATTCATCTACATCTGTCTTACACATCTAATCTTGAAGTGATCTGCCTGTATAACAGTTTATTAGTGATTTCTTTATCCTTATTTTTTGATGTAATAGTCCTACTAATGCCAAATGTAAACATTTTTAATATTTATACAAACTCCACCATGAATTAACATGTTTTGCCCCCAGATTTGAAAAAAATGAGCTGAGAAAAGAAAATAATCAATAAAATCAGGGGAAGATTGTTAATACAGATATACAAGAGTATTAAATTCAAATAAAATATTTACAGAGGATAAGCAATGTTTTTGGTACACTATGCAATTTACATTAGTAAGATCAACTAATCTTCCACACATTCTGGTTTATAACAGTGAAACATGCACACATCAATGGAAGGGAACAGAGTCTTCATTAGGAAACTATTTAAAAATAAGTGTGTGAATATAAATGATCTATGTGTATCCAAGCTCCTGTAGATGTAAAATGAAAGCCAAAAAGCAAGATGGTGTTGAACAATATTGCTTTCAGGAATTGATTTATGTTGCATTTTGGCACTAAAGTTATCTCCAGCTTATGAGTCCTGCATAACAGAAACAATACCAAGCTCACAGCAATGAAGATTTCTGCTTACTTAAATGGCTACTTACTTAATTTTCTTTTAACAGTGTTGCTGATACCAATTAAACACAAGTGCACATTAACTGCTATATAGATGCTATTAGTTTTTCTTTTCCAGTTGGTAGTTCAAGACAAATAGCCAGAGTGCTTTTGTAAAGATTACTGTGAGAGTACATGCTTTTTCAGCTTGCTGACAATTTAAAGCAAGCGAGAATAAAATTATTTCAGTTTGTGTAAACATATGGTAAACTGATATATGTATTTTAGCACACACCAAATTTAAAAATAAACTATATCACAAAGATCAATACATTTTTGTATGAACACCTAGGAAATGTCCTCAATTTAGGAAAAAAACAAAAACAAAACCCCAGAGAAACAAATCAGCAAAACCCCCCAAAAAACCAACCCACTCCCCACCCCTCTATCCAAAAAAAAAAAAAAGGAAAAAAATCCCAAAAAAACCAAACAAGGAAAATCCACACACAAAAACCAAACAATAAACCAACAAAAAACAAACAACAAACCAACAAAAAACAAACAATAAACCAACAAAAAACAAACAACAACAACAACAACAAACAAAACAAAAAACCAAAAACACTCAAACGCAAACAAGCAAACAAACTCTGGAAAAAAATGACATTCTAGAACTCAAGGAACCATTCCAAGTAAAAATGTAGAAAAGCCTATTTCTATCTGGTTTTTCCAGCTCCCTTAAGTTGCATCAGCAAAATCATAGAATCCTGGAATGGTTTGTGTTGTGAGGGAGATTTAAAGAGCATCTAGTCAAATCTCTCTTGCTCTGGACAGAGCCATCTTCCACTACAACACATACTATCATAACAAAATGAACAGAAAAGTCAAAATATTTTAGAATTCAGCAGAGGATTATGTTTTAATGAAATTTCACAGTACAGTATGTCACCAGGTCTAACCACAAAAATACATGTACACTGAATGATTACACCTTATCACCTTACACATATTTATACAGATACACACATATATTTTACATCTATTTATTATTTTATATATATATATTATAAATATATATTTTGCATGTATATTTAGCACAAGCATTTATATTGTCTGTTTCTATTATAAATATTATACAACCTTTGTCTCTACATCTAAAAAATGTTCCTTTTAGTTTTTCTTATTTTTTTTGAATAAAGAGAGCAGTCAACCTGAATTTCACTGGTTCATGTGCTCAACAAGGGTCCAGAACCATATATTTCAGAAAGTTTTATTTGCCAAATTAGTTACCCCTACTCCAAGCAGAAATACAGGCTGGGCAGAGAACGGATTGTGTGCAGCTTGCGGAGAAGAATTTGGGGATCTTGTCTGATGATAATCTGAACCTGATCCATCTATGTGCATTTGCAGCCCAGAAAGCAGTGTGCTGGGCTGCATCACCAGCAACGTGGCCAGCAGGTTGAGCGATATGACTCTACCCCTCTACTCTGGTCTCATGAGACTCCACCTGGAGATCTGGGGCCCCCAACATAGGAACATGGACCTGTTGGAGTGAGTCCGGGGGAGGCCAAGAGGATGCTCAGAGGCCTGGAGCACCTCTGCTATGAGACAGGCTGAGAGTCAAGGGTGTTCATCCTGGAGAAGATGAGGCTCCAGGGAGACGTTATAGCACTTTGCAGTACCTAAAGGGGCTACAGGAGAGCTGGAGAGGGACTTTTGACAAGGAAAATGGCATAGAATGATGGAACAAGTGGCAATAACTTTAAGCTGAAAGAGAACAGATATTAGGAAGAAAATTTTTTACTGCGAGGGGGTGAAGCATTGGCACATGTTGTCTAGAGAACTTGTGGATGTCCCATCCCTGGAGGTGTTCAAGGCCAGGCTGGATGGGACTCTGAGCAACCCGGTCTAGCAGGAAGTGTCTCTGCCCAGGGAAGGGGGGGTCGGAACTAGATGGTCTTTCAACCCAAACCATTCCATGATTCTATGATACCATTATTTAATGATTCTATGATTCTACCCAATGGGATTGTCCCACACAAATTCCTGTTTTGTTGTTCATGCAGTAGGGGAGTTAAATTGCACTGTTGATGAAACAATGTTATAATACTTTCTTTCTTCAATTCCAATTCAAACTCTTTGAAGTTACCCACGGGCTCAGCAGGCTCTACCCTTCTCTCGGAAGCTACGCAGGGTCTCGGCTTTGCTATTGCTTAAGCTTAGAGTCATTTTACTGAGAGACTGCTCCTATATGGCACTGGACCAGCTGTGACTTCCTGAAGACTTTCACAACCACAGTCTCTAACCTCTGAGATAACATCCACCTTTCAAATATGGCCTTGGCTCTATAGGCTGACTGAAGTGAAAACAGTGGCATTTTCCTTATAATAAATTACCTTTTATTTTTATTAGCTTACAGAAATTTTCCTAGCCTTGGTGTAAATTTATTTCCCTCAATTATCTTCAAAAGATTAACGAAATTACTATTTGTCTACTTCAGCCAGTATTTTCTCTTTTTTTATTTATTTTGCAAATGCAAAAGCCTCTAGATCTTTAACAAATCTTTCCAATTTAAACTCTTTACCATTGTGGCTAATAAAGCTGGAAGATAACGTGATTTATAGTCTCCCATTCCAATGACTTCCCATTCCACTCAGTGGAAAAGTCAGAGTTTGTATGAAAAAAGCTCCCAAACAACCACCCCAAACCACTCCCCCAAACACACAAACAAACAAAATCAACCAAAAAACAAAACAATCCCCCCAATCAAAACCTAAAATGAACAAACAATCATAAAATAATGCAAAATTTTTCTTTTCTTTGGCCTACAAAATCATTTGTTACGGGAAAACAAAAAAATGACATTTCCTTAGCCAAAACTGGCTGTTCTGTCCCAAGTATGTCAAGTATGTATTATTCAAGTTTTGTGCACTGAACTCTGTAAAGCTCTGTGAATAACAAAATCCTACTGGGAAGTGCCTGGTGCAGAATGTCCTTAGCACCATTAAACCATCACATTTACCAATCTGTCTGTATGTAGTCAGTGGTATTTTCCCACCCTACCAGTAGTTTTCCCTTATGGAGTTAGAGCTATAGTGAACACTTTATTGAAGGTCTTTTTACTTTTTTTCCCCAGTGTACACATAAATGCCTAATGTTTGCTGCCAATTAAAATAATAAACAAACAGCATAAACTGTATGGATTAGGAAAGGGTATAATTGCCATTTTTAGTCATATAAATGAGTGGTTATCTTGCTACAGAAAAGAGATAAACTAGTTGAGAAGAGACAAACTAGACTGCAATTCATTTCACCTCCCAGGGTGAAATCTTTTATTGTTGTTTTGCTGTACTACAATGGTGGGAGACAAAGCCTAAGTCAGAACAAAGCAATAACACCACATTGATGAGTTTCCAGAATTGAAGCCATAGGCAAGCAACACTACTTACTGTCAGGCCCCAATTCAAGTCTCCTTACAGCCCTCTGGGCATTTCCAGACTAAATAGCTTTGAAAAGGGGAACAGCACATTAGCAGTCCCTCTGAGACAATCTGAGTAGAGTTACTGCATAAAACCCGCAGTTTAAATTATGTTAATAGAACTGCAAGCTGCAAAGAAATTATTTATCAGAACTAGTGCAAGACCCTAGAGTTTATGCATTTTTTACATGATACTTCCATTCCCTCACTGCAGTCCCAAATCTCTCATACAAACCTTTATATGTCACCAGCAAAAGGGAATCTGTCATTAATGCCATTTGTGCTTTGACCAGCTGTGATCTTTAACTCCATTCAAACCAGGGCTTCTCAGTGTCTGTTTTGCATCAATCCACTGTTTGTGCCACTAATGCAACAAAGCCTTCAGTTCCATGCCAGCATGACTATAACATTCTGTGAATGATGACCTCTGAATATGCTCAAGGCCAGGTTGGATGGGGCTTTGAGCAACTGCTCTAGTGGAAGATGTCCCTGGCCACGGCAGAGGAGTTGGAACAAGATGATCTTTAAGGCAAACCATTTTAACACTTTATGATTCTATGTGCAACAGATGGCACAGACCATGGTTGTCCTCTCTTCTGAGACATAAAGGTAAAGTACTTCAAAGGGGATTGCTGCAGTTCCCTTGGTATCACATAAGTCACGAATAGAATTGTTATATATTTAGGAATGACTACCTTTCACCTTGGAGCACCAGCTACAGTGTGAAATGACATATAGCCAAGTTCAAGTTTCTCCCAGTGAATGTGTATCAGCAGCCTTCATTCATCAGACAAACAAGTGAAAAAAACCCAAGAATAGAGTGATGAGAGGGATAAGATATGGATAAATCATCTGAAGTGATCCCCAAAAGGTTAATTAGTTTGGTTCTGGGACAACTATGTGCCAATCTCATTGATTATGAGAATGTTCACCAAAGGATGCTTCTACCAGCAAAAATCTGGCTTAAGGAAAGAAAATTAGAATGTGTCCAGCCCCAATTTCATCCTCTCTCATTTCACAGTGCACTCAGCTGTTGTCAGGAGTGAGAACTGCTCAACTGAATGCCATCTGAGATAACGGAGTGGCATTGCTACAGTGGCAAGAGTTTTGCATTCAAACATTCATCAAGAGAGACACCACTGTGAGGGAGGACCTGATTCCTATCTTACTAGCACCAGCTCAAATCAGCAGGAAGCCAATGAAGTCAACAGACTATTGAGAACAATGGAGCTAGACCCACACTAAATGTGTGTAAAAATCAGTGAGAAAAGATAAGAGCTCAACATATCTGTATATAACTTTCAAACTCACAATTCATGAAAATATTAAACACAAGAAAAATCAAAGATAATTGTGGATTTTAAATGGGTCCATTTAGTTTCGACATTAAAAGGTTGGTGTCATCTTCCTGGCTTTTAGGTCCCTAATCATTTCATTTTATTTTTCCATTATTCATGGCCTTTCAGTTTATTGAATGGTTCAAGACTACTCAGCCTTTCTTTTTCACCTTTTTATTTTTGTTCTAAAATTTGAGTGTACGTACATGCCTAGGAAGAAATGCAAAAGAGCTACTTAGCATTTGAAGGAGTGCTGCAAACAGTTGCAGCCTTTTGTTCTAAAATAAAATAAAAATAAAATAAAAAGTCAAGGGAGGAGACTTTTCAAATTTGTTTCAGAAGAGTTTTTATCTCTCAGATTTGAGAGAGAGATTTTTCCCCCAAGCATAAGCCATCATCAATCTGTGGTGCTGCTCTAATTTACACCACCTGAGGATTGAAAGTGACATAAAGTGAGCAACTAAAGGGAAAGAGTCTACACGTGACTAACATCTGTCACATTGCTTAATATACTATTGCTAGAGGAATGAGGTGACAAGAATTGGTGTAGTGCCTAAAAACTGAGCAGGAGAAAAGCTTCAACTTCATATCTTACTGAAGTTTTCAATACTTCTACCATTGATTTAGAAATTCAGCAAATAGAAATACAGAAGTATGTGTTAATATTAGTGAAAAATGATTGGACACTATTAATGTTGATTAACATCTTTAATGAGGAGTCATCTGCAGCAGGTGACTGTAGAATGACATGCAATTTTATGCAGCCCAAGGATCTCTTGTAGGATCTTTCTCACGAATAACTTGTGGGCTTTTTCTATTAACTTACAAAGTAAACAGACTGCCAAACTAAGTGTTAGATGCCATGAGAACACAGGGACAGTGCACACATGCAATGGCATGCAGAGGAGGAGTCATGCAAGCAAGACCACTTGCTTTTTAGAAAAAGTGCCTTGGGGAAGCTGTGGGCAGAAGGCAATCTCAGGGTCAATATACCAATAATGAAATGTGCTTTGGACACCATGTCAATTGCTTTGGAAATGACACACTAACATTATAGATACTACAAGAAAAGGATTATAGGATTATAATAAGATACTGCAGAAGAAATCTCATAACCCCAAGAGCCTGCAAGCAGAAGTCAATGTGTTGATTAGTTAAGGCATTCCTGTCTTAAGTTCAAGATCTGTAGTATCATGCTTGGTCCTCCTACTTTGTTAACAGAATATCACTAGTTATAAATGTAATTCTATGTGGGAGAATTTCTTATAAAAAAATATCTGGAGTTTTACAGTATATCTTCTTAAAGTTCTAATAGAAACCAGAAGACTGAAGTATAGAGTAGGTGATTAAGTTTGATGGTACCTGTACTAATAAAAGAATCCAGGGAATGAGAGAAGGTAAGACTTTCATCACTCCATCACAGTAGCAGAAATCCCACTCAAAGGAATATCTAAGGGGCAGAGTTCCCTAAGAGGAGAAGAGTCCTTTCCATGCATCTTTTCACACCCCTGGGAAATAAGGAATATAGTGATGGAGGGCAGGGAAAATAGCAGCCGTCATTTTAAGCAAAGAAACCATTTTCTAAGAGTTGAGCTGGAAGGTTCAACTTATTGTAAGAGAAAGATAGATAAAGAACTAGCATATTGATAAAGCTAAGATCATATATAGATGATGATTACAACTTGGTAATTAAGTTATTATTAAAACATAATTAATTAAACATTTTAATAATGTTAACAGAACCAAATTTATATATTGAAGTAAACATATTATTTTAGACTTAAATCTTATGCTCCTGAATGACCTGACACATCACTCCATATCCATTGATGGACTAAATGAGCTTTAAAGGTGCCTTCCAATCTAAACTGTTCTATGCTTCTATGGTTCTACATATTTATTCTTAAAAATTTAAATATTCTTGGTAAGTGTCCAGTTATTTAGAATACACTGCAAGGGTGAGCAGTTTGTGCCACCTCAGAGGGGTTGAATAGACTGACTTAAAGTCTGGTGCCACAGAAATTGGAAAAAAGGGGTCTTCTGGAGACCAGTGATTGACAAAATTTTCTGTATCATGAGCAGGGAATGAGTATAAAACTCGAATCTGAGGGACTGAGAGAGAGTTTATAGCAAAAGGCCAGATTATTTTATTGCAGTACTTCTTGAGAATAATTTTCTTCTTTTTTCTATTTTTTTTTTCCCCTCAGGAGCAAGAAGTGAAAAGGGAGAGAAAGAAAGTATCTCAGCATAGGGCGAATAGACAGGTTTTGCAAGCTGATAACCCAAAAGTAACTGATGGTTTTCTGCATTTTTAATTCTACATCAGCAGAGAAAGAACAAAGAATCTTTGTGTGTGAGTTGACTTTTACTCTTAGAAGAGCACTCAGACTATTTCTGTACGGCAGCAGTGCCAACCCATCAATAAACCATAATGAAAATAAGGATGTGTATAAATGTTCCTTGGGGAAAAGAGCTTGTTGATTGTTAGAAAGTTTCCATCTTTTATACACCATCTTGCATTCTTCATGCATTGTATGAAAAATAATGCAAAGAAAACCTAGTTAGCATTACAGTGACAACTGCTAGAATAAATGCAATATACAATTTTCCCCTAAACTACTTAATTTTGGAGAAAACCCTAAAAATTATTTGCCTGTACTTGAGTGAGGCAGGGAACATTATTAATTACAAGGTCAAGTCAGCCACAAAAATCTCATCCATTTTAAAATGTTACAAAAATATTTAAATTATTTAGAGGTCTTGACTGAAAACCTGAAGACAACTTTGATCCGTGACACCAGTTGAGTGGCCATATGCCTGGTCTGAAAAAAGAATTATTTAACCTTGTGTTTTATTACTCCAAACACCAGGCTTATAGTATTTAGGCTTATAGTTGGTTAATACCAGATTTTTGGAAGAGTGGGCAAAGAGAGGACCCTTCTGCCACTGAACCACATAGTCATAGTTGGGCAATCATTTGGTTATTCAAACAATGCTGAATAATGCCCACTCCTCCCAGCTAACATGATGGGCAGAACTGAAAGCAGATAGCATGTTCAAAGTAAATCTATAGAGACAGAGAAATAAGTCAATACACAAGAATTAGTTATTTGTGTCTGACATGTATTGTTGAGCATCATTTATCAACTGGATAGCAAGATACAGCCCTGATAAAGTACCAGTTATTTCAGGAAAAACCTTCCCAGACCTTCAGAGCTAGGTTGAATCCCTGACAAAGTGCTAAAATGTGCTTTTCTGCCCATTTACACCCGTTGTATTAAAGGCTGCACAAATCCCAGGCTTACTCAAAATCATGCAGAGACACCCTCTACAACAAAATATGAGTATGCATTACATGTTACAATTTCCCTCTAAACATCCTATAGTTTTGCAATGCTATTTTGATGTACTGCTTCTGTAACAGGGTGTGGGTGCCCTTCCCCAGGCTTTTCTGACCAGACTGTTCAACAGATGGTAAGGAAAAGTCATATATGTCCTTGGCAGCTCACCCATATGGGGCTTGAAAAGAAAATGCAGAAAGCTACAGCAACATGACAGAATCCATTACTGGCTTTTAATCCTGGTAGTGATGCAGAGCTCAGCCATGAGCACAGCTGTGTGTGCCTTTGGGAGAACACTTTGCCCAGCTCTAGTTCAGAAACAGATCATTAGAAGTAAATCAATATAACCTGCCGTTCTTCTTCACTCTATCCTCTTTCAGAAAACTAATCAAAAGCACAGTGCTGGATATTGAGAGATATACTCTGGCTGTACCAATTCATATCGGACTGAAAACAGCACCAAAGTAAATCAGCAGCTGCAAAAAAAGGAGAATTTATTCTTTCTACAGGAAAAAAAAAAAAAAAAACGGTAAAAAGTCACTTACAAAGAAAATATTCATGCTGTTTCCAGGCTATGAAACCATAATATGAAAACTAGGATATGTAATTTTTGTGCAGGAAGAAAGAGACACGAGATTTTACTTTGCCAGTTCAAGCTTTTGAAGTGTGTTTGTAATAATGTTGCCATATTTGTGTGTTATTAATAATATGCCAAATCCTAAACATAATTTGTGATGCACAGTAAGAGACCACTGTGGTTAAAAACCTAAACATCTTGTTCTTTTGCCTGCTTTGTTTCATGATTTAAAAAAAAAAAAATAATAAAAGAAAGGTATGAAGAGAGCAGGTGTTCGTGTAAGGTTGTGCAAAATGTTTGACAATGTTGTGCTGAATTATGGATCCCTGACTGTCAAGTTCCTAACTTAAACATACTACAATCCTTATCTTCCTGGTCTAGTGATCCTGCATTGGTTTCCATTGCTCTTAACTAGACATTTTTGCCTCCTGACAGAAAGATGCTTTAAAAGAAGATTTGCTAAATTTTCAAAGTTACACATTGAACAATTTCTGAAGTTCTCAAGAGCCCCCACAACCCTACTGGAAGAGCCAGCCAAGAACCAAATGTCATTTCTGTGAAAAAATGTCACAGTTGAGGCAAAAAGAATTTTTAAAAAAGAATTAAATCATTTGGAAAATATATATAGAAATGAAATTCGGTAATATGTCTTGATGCTTCCAAGAATAAAATTTTGTATCCTGAAATACATGGCAGCCCTGCTCAGGTGAGTGCATTTCCACTGTGGGTTCCTGGAGGGTCTCGCCTTCTGCTCACCTGAAATCTGATTGCTGATCTTCTGCATACACACACCAGTATCTGGAGGAATTTTTACTAGGACAGAAAGTTTCTTTGAAGACAGATCGGTGGGTGAGCTGGCAGGAACACCAGCAGGTTTCCTGTCAGCCCTGCTCCTCTTGGAATCTACATGCTACCGAGGAACGTTTCACTTTGACAAATCGGCATTTTTCCAATGGAAAACATTCTGTCAGGATAATTCTGCCCAATTCTGCTATATCTTCATCCTTGTCACACTCTGCCTTGCTGGGAAAATTTGACTGCTGAGATTGGCGTAGATCAGTGGCTTTTCTCTCCAGGAAAGGTGTTGAACTTCTGTTTCCCCCATCCCTATCATAGAATCATAGAAACATGGAGCGGTTTGAGTTGGAAGGGACCTTACAGATCATCCAGTTCCAACCTTCTGCCATGGGAAGAGACAACTTTTGACTAGACCAGGTTGCTCCAACCTGCCCTTGAACAGATCTAGGAATGGGGAAGCCACAGCTTCTCTGGGCAACATGTGCCAGTGCCTCACCCCTCTCACAGCAAAGAATTTTTTCCTAGTATCTAATCTAAATCCACCCTCTTTTAGTTTAATGCCATTTGCTCTTATCCCGTCACTCCATGCCCTTGCGAAAAGTCCCTCTCCATCATTCCTGTAGGCCCCCTTTAGGTACTGGAGTCCTGGAGACCCCCATTAGGTGCTCTCTTTGGGAAATATCAGTAGGATGCCAGATAGGAAAAATTTTCTTGTGCTTCTCTGCTGTCATCTTCTTTTTTACACTACCTTGCCAGATTACTGGCTATAGAAAAAGCACAGAAGGTACTTTTTGTCTCTTGACAATTTTTATGGACTTCTGTGTAAGAGAACAGAGGTTGTGGGGTTTATTTGTTTACAGACTCTAGTACAACACACTATAGCTTAGATGTAATAAAATGCGAGTACATTATTTCTTTTAAATACTGCAGCAGATTTAATTACTACTACTTGCAAAAATATATGCAACTTGTTGCCACCATTACCAGGCACAATAGCAGACATCAAGCACTTTGCTGTTTGCACAGTTTTAATGAGAAGCAGTCACTTCATTGAGGTTCCCTTTTTCCTTCAAAATGCAATTACCAAACAGTGATTAGTTGAGCCAATTCCAAATTGTATTCAAATGAAAGCAATTTGGCTAGTTTGTAGGTCCAATAGGTGATACTTTCTGAAGTTCCTAAAAGAATTAATTGCATTTTTCTACCACACATGTTCTAGAGAGGAGAAAGATAAAAGTTGTCTTTCATGCAAAAGTTTTGTTTTTGACAGCGAAAATCATTTTTCCGTAAAAGCATATCATCAGGACCAGCCTACAAGACTGCTTGAGAAATTTGTATCTACACCAGGACTTTTTATTCCTTGGAGAAAATATTGTCCCTTAACATGCATAATGTTCCTGTACATCCGAAACCCTCCAGCTGCTCGTGCTTTAACAAACTTGGCATAAAGATTTTTTATATGCTGAATTCTATTGTATGTCCAAATCCTGAAAGGAAACATTCAGATGTGTTCTAATAGCTCCTACCAACTGATAAATCAGTGATTTTTTTATACAGATGTGATTTTCTTATCTACTTTGAAAAAGCACTCGGTCAGAGGTCTCACCTTCACAGTAAATACAGAACATCACTGCAGCTTAATTTTCAAATAAGTTCAGACCCAGAAGATGCGACAGCATAATGGCAATTCTGACGGCAGGATTAGTGGCTTCAGCTCCTACCCAGAGCAAGAAGAAATCTTTCTATTTATAAGTGAGTTATTTCCGTATTATTCTTTCTTGGGTATTCTTAGAGTTAAAAGTCTGAAAAAGCTGCAAAGTTACAAGTAACCAAGAATGCAATGATAAGATCAGTCACTCCTCTGAATCTCCAAACCTAATGGGGTCAATAAAATCCATAAAATAATGTCATAAAATAATGGTCATAAATAAAATAAAAGGTCATAAAATAATGTATTTTATGCATTATATTATAAAATTGGAGATTTGGGGTTTTTTTACCTCTTTGAATCTTGACCAAATTCTGGTTACCTTCAGCCTACCCAGACTTTTCCTTCAAGTCTTTAAGTCTTAATGACTTAGTAGTTTTCTTCAATTTCTGTCCCAAATTTTTTGGAAAGTGCTCTATTAAACAGCTGTCCAAACCTGTCTATGTTTTAAGCAGAGCAAATTAATCATGGATTTACACCCAGCACACAGACACAAGCAATATTTATGCTACACAGGTTCTAAAAACCCTGTTATGAGAGAATGTTATTAGCTGTGCAGACTGACCACCAGCTGTCTCAAAACAGATACAACAAGATTTAATAATAAATGCAAGGTTTTATTTGTGATTAAGGACATTTTATTTGTTTGAACAGAAATTTATCCCAGGATTTGCTGATGGCTCTGCTTGCATGACAGCTGAGTCAATAAAAGATCGCTAAAGTTACAAATGGGTCTATTTTTCTATGTTTTTCCCCTCCATAGAGCTGCAGAAGTAGCTGATCTGCATTCAGTCCCCAGTGAGGATGAAAACTCATTGCACACAGATTAAAAGGGCAGCATAAAAATATTATTTTTGGTGGTGCTTTAACTGGATTGTTCCTATGTTGTAATTAATGTTGCAGTTATAATTGCAGTAACAAAACCAAGTCTGAGAGTACTGCTTTTCCTCGACACATCAACTCTTTTCTTACTCTTTTGGACACCCACTTAGTCACGTCTTAGGTTTTGCTATTTACACAGATATATGGAATAAAGACCCATCAAATGCTCAGAGATTTGTCTTTTGTGTCTATAGTCCTCATCACTCATTAATGACACTCACAGACATGGCTTTGACTGTTTTCATTTTTTTCTCCTCCACTCCCCCTATTTCATGTTGCACAAAGAGCTGTGAAACAAAGACTCATCAAACTCATCATTACATTTATCAGCACAGAACTGCCTTTCTCCTCTATTAGACTTTTTAAACATCCCAAGCCCTTCTGTTGCTGGATTCCCTCTCATTATTTTAGCTCTTTTGACATTCATTGCTCTATTTCTACAACTGCCCTCCTCCTCCTCCTTTTCCCCTTGATTTTTTTCTGGGTCAAATACCATTGTGCATAATCTTTCATTTGTTTGATTTCTAACAAAATAGCACTTTTAGTTATTGTGAACAAAATTAAATTTTAAATAAGTTATTGTTTACACTGATTTTCAACTGTATAACTTCTTATTCTCTTTTTTCCCATTTTCAATGAATGAAAAATCCTTGCTGGTCAACTATTTATTTATATTTTTAATAAAGTGTAGATTTAAAATAATCAGATTATTTATTTGCATTAAATTAACTACAGAAACCCTTAACAAAAGTTTTTTGTAGTAGATAATAGGTTTTTATAGATGAAGAGTAATAAGTTAGCATTGAAAAAAAATATATATGTTGTAGGTATTGTAACCCACAAGTCTTTATTTCCTACTCAAAGGAGAATGACTTAAAATCATTCCTCTTCCCCATGTCTGAGCAACCCCATGAGATTGTGACTCATCACCTTTTGACAAGATGCCTTTAGACCTTCATCCTCTTTAGGTGTCCTGCTAACTGGGAGGTTTTCCCTGACTCTACCTTCTTTACTCCCTGCTGTTGTATATTTATACTTCTTAATAAAATCCCCCTTGTGTTTTCTCCACTCCAGGCTAATAAGTCAGAGCCTCTCCTCATATATCAGGCACTTCAGTGCCTCAGCCACCGTTGGGCATGCTCTGATAGGGCTGTGTCTCCTACTGGGGAGTCCAGCACTGGATGCAGCATCCCAGACGTGTCTCATAAGACCCGATCAGAGAAGGATCTTCTCCTTCAACCTGCTGACAGTGCAACCCAGGAAGCTGGTGGCTGCCTTTGCCATGACTGTACATTTCAAGCTCAAGGACAGCTTCATGTCCTCCTTGACCATGAGGTTCTTCTCTGCCAAGATACTTTCCAGATGGTTGGCCATAGGTTGTACTGGGATTATTTCTTCCCCAGAGACAGGAATTGGAATTTCCCTTTGTTGACCTTCATTAGGTGTTAGAAAGCCAACAGCAACATTCTGGCACTGCTAGATTCTGACACAGCCTTTTGGGTAAAAGACATTGGAGTGAGTTCTCATTGCATGGGGGAGGAAAAAAAGCCCCACAAAAACAGAATCTGCAAATAACACACAGTCATTTTATATACTATTATATTATATACTATTATATTGTATTATATACTATTATATTATACACTATTATATACTATTGTATTATATACTATACTATACTATACTATACTATACTATACTATACTATACTATACTATTATATTATATTATATTATATTATAATATTATTTGACACAAAAGTTTGTCAGTGCATAAAAGAATTGTGCCTGGACACTTCTAGTCTAATTTAACATGTTTACCACATTGTATTCTCCACAAGACAAGAGAGATACATGTCTGAAAGGTCTACTAAAAAGGATTCTGAACATGAAGAATTTTTTCAAAGTGTCTGCTGGTGTAGTGTTGTCAGTAGTGTAAGGATGAGATGCATCACTTGAATAAGAACAGCCACAATAAAATTGCAAACACCTCTGTCCTGAAGCAAGGTTATAGACAAAATGCGCTTGTCCTAAAATCTGTTAACACCCTCCCAAAGATCCTCTCACAATGTCAGTTTAACTTGAGGCTCTGAGTTTCAACTGTGATTTTCATCTGAGGCCCAAAGCACAGGTCACTTACTGCTACATGCTGAGCCTTCCTTGTAAAATAGAAAAGGTTACAAACCTTCCTTCTAGAACAACAATCTGAGCAGGAAAAAAACATTTCCTGCTACAAATTTGATCAATTTTGCTGCACTGCTTTAACAGGCAGTTAAAATGTGTAGGATTGATATCATCTGCATACTTAGTGGAAGTCCCGTGGTGTTTCCCTTTATCTGTGTGCATGACAGGAATCCCAGTCTGCTACCACAGTCTGCTACCCACAGCGCCCTTTCAACTGCCCCTACTCTAGCATGCTGCAGTTTGAGTGAGATTGTTCTTTCCAACCATAGACGAATATACAGAGTGTGGTAAAAGCAGAATTATTCCTAAAATAAAGATGCTTGTATATATGTGTATCCAACTTGCTTTTCAATAATTAAACATATGTTTATAAGCTAACCAATTTCATTTTCTCACATTCAGAATTTAAAACATGAACATTTCTAAAATGTTAGTAAATTTTTCAGGCTAATTTTTTTTCTTTTTTTTTTTTTTCCTTTTGCATTGCTTAATAAAGCTTAATAGCTCTTTTCAAATTAGACTAAATTAATATGCCAGCTGTACTCAGTTTTGAACACACAAAGCCCCCAATGGTGTATAATAAATTAATACATATGGTTATAGTAAATCTTAACATGGAACTCTCATTTGCATGTTGGATGCCAGATTCTATTAGTTTTGCTTCATAGTTCTTAGATTAAGTTTATCTCAAGACATCACTCTCCCTGCCCATAAGTTCAATTAACTACATATTAATTTGTCCTAAGTGGATTTTCCTATTCTGGTGTGTAACCCACGGATGCACATTTACTAAAGAACTATTCTTAATTCCAATATTTTCTCATTGCCCCACTAAACATGGAATCCCTCTCCCCTGTGAGTTTTCATTATTCAGCTGTGACTTGCACTGACTATTATTTTCGGTTTAGGACCTCTGGCAGTTAATACAGCCACCATTGCTTTAAAAGAGCATTGATTTGGTTGTCACTACAATTAAGCATGCACATAATCAACATGTCAGCAGCAACCTCTCTTCATTTGTCTTCCACTAAAAAGAAACTCTGGAAGCACAGATTCCCTCAACCACTTAGTGAGCTTTAAGTTCTAGCAAAGATCAGACATGAAGGCATCATGATTGCTTACAGTGCAATTCACTTTGGAGATTGGGATGAAGGAGTCATATCGCCTGTAGTTATTATCAGTTCTGGGTTTCATTTCAGATACAGATGACTAGAACAGTTTGGTATACTGTAAAATATCCCATTTGGCTTTCAGCTGCTGGTCTAAAATGGTGCAGTCTCCTGTCCTGCAGATCCTGTGCCATAATGGCCTGACTTGCATGGATGTCTCTGATATTCTGTAGCAGTTCAGGTGACACTGAGCACTCAAGCACTCAGGTATGAGCAACTCAGAGAAGTCTTCAGTGTGTGAAAGGCAGATTCAGGGTAAAAGTCACCTTGGGACAGACAACTTTAGGTGTGCTCAGATGAATCAAGTGTCCAAATTCCCACTATAATCATAAAAAAAAAGTTATTTAATAGAGCCATTTGTTTGAAGAACTAAACTCTACAAGAGGTCATTTTCATTCTGAAGTTGGAAGGTCTGTATGCTTTTAGCTACATTGCAAAGTAGCTACTAGGTAGCAAAGCCATCCAGTAGACACTTCTCTAAAGTGGATATCTGACAAGTCAGAAGGTATATTTTGAGAGTGATTTTGAGGACAGCAATATTTTATGAATCATACAGACATCATTATGACATTTAAAGGGTGACAGAGAATATAATAAGGGACTCCGTTTCTGAGCCCTGGCAGTGAATGACTTCGGCAGTTCTTTCTATTCTTAAATATGTGGGGTTTTTTTCTGTGGGGTTTAATATCTATACAACTCTATCTTTTAAAAATCAAAACAGAAAATTAGTCACATGCCTTCCAAATTTCCCATTTTGACATGCCAAAATGAAAAAAAAAAAAAAAAAGAACTGTCTCTGTTATGGCCATATAAATGTTGCTGTATATAAATTGTACACAGCAAAAATCTAAAGTTGTAACTATCAGGTGTGACAGTTAAATCTAGTAACCTTTTAGCCTGTGTTCTTTGCCATTAGGCTGTTTCAAGGGATGCATAGTAATGCATATAAAAATAAATTTCTGTCCCCATTAGAATGGAAAAGCTAAAGTGAAAGGTTTTGCGAAAAATACTAATGGTGTACCTGTGATACAGCTGGTATAATTGGCCTTGTTCCAGCACTTTGTACAGTTTTTCTTACCCTAAACCACTAAATTTCATCTGAATAATAATGACTCTTTCAACACCAGAAATGTGATTTTTTTTAAGACTTCCACTGATTCTCTAGGGAACAAAAACACTTCACATGTCATGTGCCTAAATACAACAGTTTGAATTTTAAGCAACCAGCATTTTCAAGGAAATGAAATGCAATCTAAAGACCAGGACTTTTTCAAAGGAGTTATTTGCAGAATAATAAGGCTTACTGGGAACTGCAATGTGCTCAGGGAAAACCTGCAAGTAGAAAAGAAATTCATTGAATAGAATATTCATTATTTGCTTAGCTCTAGTCACTACCTCTCTAATTCTGCAACACAAGGGAACCACTGTTTAGTGTCCAATAATGTTAAACAAACACAAGTAACACAACAAACCTTCAATTCTATGTGCATTTCATAGAAAAGCACAGAATTTAAGTTCGTGTGTGAGACACACTTCATGGTTATGGTTTCCAGCTTTGTACCTTCTGTGGCAAAGAGGACCATGATTAATGTAGCACCTTCCCCAATCCAACTGCTCAAAACAGATGGAAAAAGCTAAGTAATTTCCTGGCCCAATGGTATTTTTATTAGTTCCCTTCCTATCTCTCTATTTTTTGATCAAGCTGAATATTATAAAACCAGTTTTCCAAACTATTACTATCAGAGAGCTGCTCCAGAATTCATCTCCTCTAAAGAAGTCACCTTCCAAATTCCATTTTTCTTTTCTTTTTTTTTCATTTTTTTTTTCCTCCCAAGAACCATTTGTATCCTTTTGTTCTTATCCTGTTGTTGTCCTGTAGTTTAGCTTATACTTTTCTGCATGTTCTTAACTTCTTCATGCATTTACCGTCTCCTGTGCAGGGCTGAATACAGCCAAATCCAAAGGCCTCAAATTAACAAAGTATTCTAATCTGCATTTAAGTTTGATGTGCGTGCAAGAGACTTGTCTAAGTTAGACTTTAAGTACATAAAGCTTCATATAGATAAACTAAAATCTGGATTTTTAGGGCAAAATATCTGACACCCATGCCTTTTCAAACATCTATTTAATCCACATTGCAAACTGATGTTAAAAGGAGAAATAATTTGCAAGGATGAGATTTTATTTTGTGGATATTTTCCTAATTTTATGCATTTCAGTTAATTTTTCTAAACAGGTTATTTGACTAAAGGATCATATCCATGAACAAAAAGGAACATAAGGAAATGGTGATGGGCACAGGGTGGTTCCAAATAACCCCAAGAGAGACATGAGCCTTGAACTTGGTACCTCCTTGGCCTGTCCCAGAGGAGACTTTGTCCCAAGGGCTGAGAGTGACACCAACACCATGGGGCAGTGGGAAAACACCTTACAGGCTGCTGTGGGATGAAGTTGAACAAAATTTGGGCACTGCACAAGATCTACAATGGGATGTTGTGAAGTATTGAAATGTTAAAGGTTAATGACTCAAATAATTGCCACTTGCAAAAGCAGCAGAGTACTTTGCTGAGGCCAGGGTTGCAACCACCATGCTAAAGGGGAGGAAGAGAGTTTTTAGGTGTGTGACCTCTGATCTGCATAAGAACAGCCCAGATGAAGAAGGGAGGCACACCCACCACTGGAGGATGACCATGCGTGTGTGCATGTGTATGAGGCTCCCAGCATCAGAAAAGGGGGTGGGACCCTGGGTCAGTGGTGCCAGCAATCAGGGTGACATGCACATCATGTGGGTGCCTACATCAACAGGTGACCGGAAGCAAACATCAAGCTGAAATAGCCAACAAGTAGGACTAGGGATTTAGGAATAAATATCAGGTCATAAATCTGTGCTGGATACAGAAGGAAACCAAAGGGCTGTGATTTGGCTCCTGGAGAGACCAGAGGTCCCAGACATTGAGTAGGGTCACAGCTATAGGTCTGGACCAGATCATGGAGAGACTCATTGGACGTGTGTGTTGCGGGGGGACCGGGGGAGTTGTCTGTGTGTGTCTCTGTGTGTGTGTGTGTGAATGAAATGGTTTTTACCAGCTGCTGGAGTGGGACTGTGGTGTGGGGGTCCAATGTCCAGATGACAGCAGCTGGGGAGACCGGGGCACTACTGGACAGACTGAGTGTCTGATCCCAGCTGCTGGGTGGATCCACACCGCACATATATGTATGTGTGTGTATATGTCCCTCTAACAGAGCTTCATCCTGAAGAGGTGGAAGATGAAGTTCTTTATCCTCATTGCATTTGTGTGAGTGCTGTGTTTTCTTCCTATGTTGATTAGTGTGACCAAACATATGGGTATGTATAAATGTATTGAATATAAGTGTATCTGCATGTGTGTGTGGCTGTATGTGGGCCTTATTCCTGGCTGGATCTGGGAATAAATTCATTACTCAGAGCATAGTGAGACAGTGGAACAGGTTGTTCAGGGAGGTTAGATGTGCCATCCCTGGAAGTGTTCAAGGCCATGTTGGAGTGAAGCTCTGAGCAACCTAGTCTAATGGGTGTCATCCCTGCCCATGGCAGAGGGGTTGATACTCCAAGTTCCTTCCAACACAAACCTGTCTATGTTTTCTACGCATAGAGTTGCAGCAGTCTTATCTCAGTCAGGCTACTGCATTAGGAAACTCATCTTTCACAGGTATTTACTTTACCTCCAACAAACATGTAAACGAATAAAAATAACATAAACATTTCTCAAATATGAATTCAGAAAAAAGTACATAAGATCTTCAAGCCCTAAGAAAGAGATTAGGAATAGGCAAATAGGGCTTTATTTTATATTTATTTTGACATAAAAAAAATTTAGTTAAATTTGCCCAACATTAAGCATTCCAAACAAACCCAACATATTCTTCAAAAGAGACTGAGCACAATATACGTGCAAGTATATGAGCAGAGAGGCTAAAATAAATTTACACATGGTTATACACATGTGATGAATGCTGGGAAAAGCAGGAGTGTTCTTGCAGTGTATGACCCTGACTATAGCATATAGTATATAATGAATCCCTTAATATAATGAAGAGATACTACAGCGTCCTTTAGGCACACACCAGGTTTCTATGCATTAAACATACATGCAATGTGTTCATGGAAGCTACATTACTATTGCAATTTTGCAGTGACAAAAGCTGTCCCTTACTGTGTCAAGGAATAATATGTGAAAAGGATTACTAATGGTGCCATCTTGTGTTAGAGATCTGGAAATGTTGCATAACTTTTTCTTGTGATAATTGATTTGTAACCAGCTTTATGGAGCAAGAGTGTACAAGAGATTGGAGCTTGAGCTTAATTTGACAGAGAAGAAATCAGGACTTGAGCCCTTATTCTGCAAAACAGTTTGTGTTTAAACATACAAGATTTTATATTAAATAGAAATAAAATAGTACTAGCAATGATTTTCTCAGTTTCTCAGTTAAGAAATATTTGCATGTTTCCTTTTTTATTTTTCTTTTTTTTTTTTTAATTTTAAGCTATCCAAATCAAAACTCTGCAGAAAAAGAAAATAGGAATACTTGAAAGGATTCCTAAAAAATTTCAGAAGAGACAGCCAACAAATAGAAAAAATCTTAGGAATGCCAAGAAGGATCTGCAAATTGCCCAAATGTGTCCTACCTATTTCCTCACCCCTAAAATGACACAAAGAGGCAAGAAAAATACAACCTTTTTCAAAAAGAAATAATACAAGTCAGCACCACAGCCATCTGACTGCAAACACTCAGGGAATCACAAACAGTACTTGCTTTCAGTGAAGGTGATATCTTTTGACAACAAGCTTACAAGATACAAACTGGGCAAGGATATATGAAAACATCTCGATATCAAGGTAAGCCTCATCATATCCATCATATATGCAAAAGCCAACTATTGGGAAAAGAAAAACCCACTCAAATCAGCTTTCCTTAAGACCTTAAAAATATTTAGTTACTTGTTAAAATTTATAATTGCCAAAAACTTGTTGCATGCAGTTTGCTGATGAATTCAGAGAAAGAAAGAACAGCTTTATAGCTTATTTTCAATGTTTGTTGTTGATGTTTGACTTGTAAATCTCCAGATGTAAAAATGTTTCATTTTTACAAACTGCTGAGCTGCAACAGATCCTAACGGGGACTTTCAGTGTGGCAATGGGCAGAGTATGCTATCCTTGATCTGGCCATGCTCACCTGTTGACATTCAATAGCATTTATCAGGGCAATATTCTCATTTTCCATGGAGTAAAATGTGATGACTTGCAAGGCTATAATTTAGCTCTTTTCTAATGCTGCTAGATTTGATTGGTGCATCCTCACCACCAGCTTTCTATTTAAACATACATTATAAAACCCAATCCATATTTCTATTAATATTAATAGGAATGTGATTGCAACAAGTATGGAATAATCTACACAAGTTGGTTTCAGTGGCAGCAGCCTTGATCAGATGCTTCCCCATCTCTCTCACAAATTCTGCTGGGTATTTTTCCATAATGTTCTCAGGGCATGGGGGAAAGCTTTCTTGCAAGTGATTAACCTCATATTTACCCTTTTTTAAATGCTGTCATAAGATCTAGAGATTACTTCATCATGACAGTGGGTAGAAAAATTATGAGTTTCAAGCCAATACTTACTGTAAATGAGACTTATTATTCTCAAATCCTGTCACTCTCCCACCCGTTTGTCCCAGTATACACAAGGACTCAGCCCCAAAAATTCCTTTAGTCTTTTAATCTGTGTGTAGAGATACTGTCTTTGCACAGTTTTATGGTCTACTGTGTTGTTAACACTTTCAATTAAAAGAGCAAACTAAGAAGGCGCAGTTTGAGACAGGGTTTAGCTTTTTGATTTTTTTTCTTTTTACTTCTGATGTGCTGTTTTCTCTCAAAGGTCCCTCATGCTCCACCACAGATCTGAATGTTCAACAGCTTTCATGGATACTCTTGGATTCTCAGTGTACTCCAGGCTCTACTCTTTTAACAGTTATCTTTTTTATTTATCTGTTGCTTAGATTTATTTAGACTAGTTTACCCTCACTGGTACCTAGGAGGATATATTCAGGGAATCTGCTTTTATTTATAACCTACTTCCAGACCAGGCACACAAAACAAAGTGGTCATATTTCTATGAAACTAAGTCATGTTCTGATTTTGGAGCTGTGGTTCACTTTTTTTATCAGGCTACAAATGAAAAACATATAGACTTGATTTTATGAGTTATGTTTTAAAGCAATGGTTATTATTAATATTTTGTACAACACTATTTGTGTGGGTAAATTGAAGCTCATATTACTTTCAATAAATTACAGATAGGATCTTTAAGATGTTTCCTCAACAAAAATAGAAAAGGAAAAAAAAAAAAGAGAAGAAAGACAAGCCACACTGTATTCAGAAGGAGAAAGTTCATTTCAGTGCCATGGCATGATGGAATTTCTTAACTAGCTGATAACATTTATGAATATTGACTGACTTCTAACCTGAAAATCAAATGAAATAATTATAGAAAACAAAACATTTAAAACAATCTGACACAGGGGGGGGAAAAAAAGAAAGAAAGGCAAAAAAACCCCACTTGAAAACAAAAAAATCAAAAATTCCTCAAACCCCAACAAAACTCTCTTCTTCAGAGTAAAAAACCTGCCACAATACCTGGGAGAACTAAGAAGTGGCAAATTCAGGCTCACTTAGCTCTGCTAAAGTTTGTGGCCTGGAGGAAGACACTTAGATTCAGAGACTCAAAATTACTGAAAGTTCCCATCTACTTGCTGCTTCAAGACCTGTATGATTTCAGGATCTAGAACATCTTTACAAATGATAAGTTCTTGGAAGCCTGTAGCCCATCAGTAGCTCTCCAGCATCTCTAAGACAAAGCAGATGTCATATAAATACATTCAATACTCAGATGTTGCTGGCTGCTGAAACACACCTCAACAGAGGTGTAAATTTTTTTGCAAAGATAACAAAGAATGACCTAGAAGGTTTGGATTTTATAAGTTGTCTTGCAAAATTCAGTCACGGATAAAGAGCTTAAAAATCAATATTGGAATATTCCAATGTACATGGAAAAAGTTATTTTTACAACATCTTCACAAATGGACCTCAAAACATTCCTCAGGAGGAATGGTGTGTACGTCTGTTGTGATATATCACAAGGAGCAAGAAATTTAGGAAGCATCATGAACTAACTCCCCTCTTAACTTCACTGTTGACCCAAAATCCCACATTTTCCATAACAATTTCCTCAAGCTGGAATTCCAAATTAACTTAATTCAGTGGCTTTGCAATTGATAGAAACTACAAAAATAGCTCTTTTCAATAACATGAGCCATTATTTCCTAAAAATGAGATTAAAAAAATCCAGTAAACAGAGTGATATTTGCCAAGGAAATGCACTAGCAGAAATTCTGCTCTGCAGATTTGAAATGCCTGTACTCTTCTGCTGAAGCCCACATGGGACATTACTCCTCATGACTGGACAAACTCAAAATCTATGAACTTCACAGTGGCAAAAGAGATAACATGAATTTTCTTTGTGTGATCAAAGTCAGTTAGAGAGAGAAACCAACGCATCAGCTCAGGAATGGGGAATTTCCGTCAGAGAAACACAGACAATAGTGGGCATACGGTGAGAAGACTGAAGAGGAGAAAATAGAGGTATATACAGTATCGGGAATGCATCTTGGTTCTTAAAGTCTCCTGTATCTAAGGAATATATTCTGGCAACCCTCTTTGCCACTGAGCTACTGGAGAATGCAAGCCCTCAATGTCATGAGGTGTGTTAAGGTAACAGCCTGATGACTCATGGCTACATCACATCACAAGGATCTAAATATTTTATGAAACATAAAATGAGCAATGAACTGTGCAGCACTTCAACACTTGCTTACATTTCCAGCAATTACCAACTAAAGCACAGCAAATCTTTAAAAGGAGAAAGAGAAGGAAAGATGAAACACCCTAAGCCCCAGTACCCAACACCTAATTGCTTTTGCAAAGAATGCAAATTCTGACTCAGCCCATAGAGAAGCAAACTCTGGAGGGTGATATTAAGGGTTTGCAAGGTGGCAGCAGAACCACCCATCAGAAAACAAAGGAAATTTGCTGGTATAGGACAGGTTTTGTGTTATCAGACTGCAATTGTTCGGAGTCTTAGGACTATGCACAACAGGGTTGCTATGGGCAACTACAACATACTCAACAGGGTTCTCTGGACAGCAAATCTGTGCTATAAGCATAAAGCTCCATGTTGTTTTTTTTAAACCCAGTCAATACGGTGGCTGGGACAGGACTAACAGAAGTGATCAAAATAATAAACTGAATTCAATCTGTGCTTCACAAATCAGCTTTTTATCTTAGCCTATTTAAGAAACACACTGAAACATGATTTTGGGTATGATTTTCCATTCCGATGTGTCTGATGGGTCCTTTTGTTTCAGTAAGTGAACAAATAAGACCACTCTGTGTCTGACATTTCTAATACAGGCCCAGATTCTGATTTTTTATTGTGTACTTCAGCCAAGTATTCCACTATCTCTGCTGCTCTGTGGCAAATTAAGATGCCATTATCCATCTGAATCTCAATTACCAGCTCTTTTGCAATTAACTACAAAATTCTTTAGTCAAGATCGCATCAAATGACTCCAGAAAGTACCACCTGCCAAAATCTGGGTCAGGTAAGGACTTTTCCCCACCTACACTTTGGATATCGTCTGCAGAACTTGGTTATAAATGAAGAACGCATGGGACTTAGAAACATAGATTATTTTAGCTTGAAAAATTAAACTAGTAAAATTAAAAATTCGTTTTAAAAATTAAGATACTATACTTAAAATAGTGCAACCTCAAGATCAAAAAAAAAAAATAAATCCAATTTAAAAAACGGATCTAACTCTGAAGTTAGACAATGGATTCTGGTTGCCTGGAAATGGTGAATATTCTTCTTTCCGTATATTTAATTAGATTGTCTTTCCATTCAACATGTGCATGTTGTTCTTTCCTTGCTCACCTTTGAGAACAGAGGTCTCTTAATGTATACATGTTGCCAGTAGGAAACTGCAGACAGCAAGATGGTTCCTCTTCTCTCCAGCCTGAACAATCCAGCTCTCAGCCTCTCCTCCCACATTTTGGCCAGCTTGGTGGCCTTTTGCTGGACTCTCTCCAATGTGTTTATATCTACCCTGAGCTATAGGGTCCCAAAGCAAGGAAAATACTGGAGATGAAGCCTGAGGAGGGCTGAGTGGAAGGAACTGCAAGCACAAATAGAATGGTTGAAGCTTAAAGTTTTATGTTTTTTTACAGTTGTAGAAAACCACAACTTTCTTCTTTTAAAAGAAGAAAAATATCATATTTTTGATCAGGAACACAAAAATAAAAATAAATAAATTGCAAAAAAGATTTATCAAAAGAAAATAGTATTTAAATCCAGCACTGTGGTTATGAGACAGCTAAGAAAAGAAAATGAACACTGAAGAAGAACCACAGTATATATTTGAGGATCTCAATTCCCAACTCCCACTCAACTGTTGGCAAAACAGACCTTTCCTGGATCTGCTTACCTGCAGAGCAGAGTCCACTTGTCTGCAGAAATCCTGTTGTAGCCAATTTTTGTTGTGAGTAAGGTGTCTCTCAGACTTCCTCCCCACTTGACGTGTTGGAGCTGCAGTGTGACAAACTAGCCCACTCTTTTGAATGTTTTTATATTTCTGACTTGTGCTTGCTTTTGCAATTGTGTACAGACATGCACTGTGTGTGGACAGTGATGAGAATATGAATTCTCTGAGAAAAAATATAATTTATAAAATTTTTTTCTTCACATTTTGGATTTCAATATAAATAAAACTAGATGTGGACCAGTTAGGTCTGCATCAGGTTAAAAGGCTGCACTCTCCTGTTTAAAAGTGATATTGCACAATGTTTCTGAAATCAGTCTATTCTTGAATGTGTCCTTTCTTTATGCAACTAAATTTGCATATCCTGCATCTGAAAAACGCATAATTAGTAATTTGTGATTAATTTAAGCAGGAGCAGCTATAAAAATCTTAGGTATTTATATAGTTCTCATGAATTAGAGGTACAAACTGTAATTTGTTGAATTCAAATTCTGCTAAAAGCTTGCATTTACATAGATGTTCACATGTGAAAGTGTTGACATGCATTTTAAAATCAACACTGCTGACACATTCATAATGCATGTCAATGAGCTGGAAGGTTTATTTGAGAAGTTATTTGGACAGTAAAATATGATGTCCAGTAAGAAGCTGCAGTTGTAAACACTCTCAACCATTCAAAACATGCGTCTTAATTTATTGGGAGTTGAAGATATTTCTTCGGAAGATCTGCGTGTATGATTATTGCCAAAATGGAGCTACACCATTTGATGTTCATTAGGCTAATCTTGTGTTCCTACTTCATACTGTTTGCAAGAAAAAGAGAAAAGGAACTGGTCTGTACAGTTTATTGGGAAAAGTCAACCCTTGGTACTTGAAAGTTTGCAAATCATAGAATGATTTGGGTAGGAATGGATCATCTTAAAGATCATCTAGTTCCAGGCCCCCTGCCATGGGCAGGGACACCTTCCACTAGCCCAGGTTGCTCAGGGTCCCATCCAACCTGGGCTTGAATACTTCCAGGGATGAAGCACCAACAACTTCTCTGGACAACATTTTCCAGTGTCTTATCACCGTCACAGTAGAGAATTTCTCACTATCTAATCTAAACCTGCTCACTGTCAGTTTAAAACCACTGTTCTTTGTCCTATTAGTACACGTGAAGGCACTAAACAAGGTGTTCAAATCAGGAATGAAATATGAAAAATGTAAAAAGTCAAAACTCTCATTTTATGATCTGTGTCACTGGATCTGAATTAAAAATGAAAGGTCATGTTAGGGTGTGGGAAAGCTTTTTTTTTTTTCTGGATAATGTTGCAACTGTCAATGCTACTAATGCAAATAGTGAGATGGTTAATGGACTGAAAGAGAAACATCAATGCCAGGTCACCCATTAGCTGACACAAGATCTACAGAGGCAAGGCAGGTTTTATGCCCTCTAAGAATCTGTTGTTTAATGTACTCAGTAAAATTTTTCCTTACTACTGAATAAGCAATGTTTTACTATTTAAAATACTAATATTGAGACTGTCCTGGATCAGTGATTTTATTTTTGTATTTAAATAACACCCTGTGTAGTCAAATATGACTAACTTATGACTGACTATGCATGTAAATATTTGTATCTCTATAGAGAAGTAAGAGACTATAGAATTTCCTTCTAACATGTCAACATGGTTCTGTAAGCAAAACTCTACAAGCAAACTGGGGCAAAACCTGGCAAATTAAAAATGACCAGTCAATGGTTGGTGGTGGTGTCAGGTATGATGTTTTTCTGACCATCTTGAGAAATTTCTAGGAAAAAAACTTCTATGCTGGTACTGCTATTTCTTCACAGAGAACTGGTGATGCAACATCCTCTTTGTTGACTCAGTGAAGGATTTGAATAGTTTCCCAGATTCCTCTCTCTTGGCCTGAAGTGCTGACACAAGAAACAGTGTTGTCCTCAATGGACTAAATTTTAGAGACAGACAACTCGAGCCCCAAGTAGAATCATAGATTTAAATCATTCAATTTATTGGATTATTCAATTCAAATTTTATTATATTCTGCTAACACTGCACTTATGCCCATGCCTGTATCCAGAAGGGATCTTCCAATAGCACAGTCTTCTCTCTTGTAGGTTAATTTCTGCCCAACTGCCCTGTCAGATCTTTTGCAACCCCTAGTGCATTCACCACAACATACCTTTTTTTAAGTCAGATCCTTCAGTAAGTGCAATGTGAGTTTGTGCCTGCCTCTATCCTGAAAAGCACTGAAGAAGTTGCTTGCATACCAGAATTCCATCAAAGTCGACTTGAATCTGATACCCTTAGCACTAGGCCACAGGTATGAATTAAGGCAATGGCCATGAAGCTGTAACAATAAACCTCTAATGGGTCCAATGATATGGAAGAATATTACCTGTCCAGCCAGAGCCAACATGCAACCTTGTGCATTACACAGCAGTGCTGATTGGGGTGTTAGTCTGTCCATAAGGTTTAACAGGTGCAACCAAGCTGCTGATTGTAGGTGTTGAGAATACACAGCAATATCAGCAATAGTTCAACAGAATGAAAAAAAAAATCACATCAGATATAATTTTTTTGAAGTAATAATTGTTTATTGTTATTTGATTTGATTTATGAAGCATTACATTTCCTTTCTTACTCTGTGGCTCTTTACTTGAGATTGAGTCCCACAATCTAGTCTACTGCAAGCTCCTTAGAGAACAGACAATTACATTATTGGTGCTTAATTTCCAGGCACAGCTTGCCACAGTGACTAGCTCTCCTCAGAAGAGAAGCTGAGTTATTTGTTACTGCAAAGCATGCTGCTGATAATAAGATTAGAGGTGATGCATGCTCATATTTTCACAATCACCAATAAAACCTAGCTCCCATAGGTTTAACTGTTTAAATCTTCACAGTGATCTGGTTTATAAAATTCCAGGTACCTAGGAGTTTCCATAGAAGTCAGCGGAAGCAGTACTCAGTGTTTTGAAAATAGATTTCAAAACCAGAATAATCATATAATCTAACATTTTCCAACCTGTTGACCCCATAAAACATATTTAGATGCCTAGATAAGCTGTTAGAGACTTTGTTATAGACAGCTGTACCTTAAAAGAAATTAATGTTTTCTCTGAGTTTTAATACTGTTGCAATTAAATAGTGTTACAATGTTCACAGGACATTTTAAACTTTTTAATCTGTATTTCTGGAGATCAGCATTACATTAATTGACTTTGGCATCATTTGAGTTGTGAGTTTCACATCATCAAAATAATATAAATTTACCCAGTATCTTTTATATTTTATATTGTTGTTTAAATACAATGGTCAAAATCAGCTTGGCAGAGGATATACAGTTGGTTTCATAAGATGTTAGAAGGTCTAGAAATGTTTAATGGAAAGAAAAGACTTAGGACTTACAATATTCAGTGACAAATATCTTATTTAGTCTAAGAAATTTATAGTGGACCCATCACCATGGGTGAGATAGTCAATATCCAACAAGTGCTAAATAACATACTGGGGTTTTTGCTTGGTTATATTTTATTCCATTTTTTTAAATTATTTTTATAAGTACCAATACCACTGCACTTAATTTATGTATCATGCTTGCAAATTTAAATCAAGATCCAAATCAAATCAGTCCAACTGGAGCTTGCCTCCACTAATGACTCTATACCCTAAATACTGGCCACACTGACCACAGCCTCCCTCAGTATACTTAAACTTTTCCATCTAATATTATTATTTTTCAAATGATAATGAAAAATAATCTTATCTGGTCCACTCCTAGATTTAATTAATCCTGACATCCCCCATCTCTGGATAGCCATTCCTCTAACATTGTCCAAACACTGTTGAAGATTATAGTTACAATTTTTTTTTCTCTCCAGACTCCAGCTTTGCAGTTGTTCCTACTCTTGGGAACGTTAGAAAATATCTCCCTAATTGGTTATATTCTATCTTTTAAAGGTCATACCCATAATTCTTATTCACTTGAGAGCAATTCTTTTAAAGGGCAAGCCTGGGTGCAGATTTATAATCATGTTTCTATAGTGTTGCTGGATGGAAAACAAGAAAAAACATAAGCAATCCTATGGGGAAGTCAGCTGTCATAAGATTTTCAATCCATAAGACTCTCAACTTGAGTTGCATCAAGTTTTTTTCAGAAAATGATCCAAACTCCTGAATTTTTCTCCATGTTATGTAACTTCAGACATTTATGTCTAGGCACATGAATTTATAAAAATATATTATAAAGAGATATTGCATCCCAGAGATGACTTCTTATGTGTCAATCAATAAGTTCTTTTAATAATATTTGAAAATAATAAGGGACATTTATTTATCCTTTGAAGGAAGTAATTTACGTTTCAGCAGGTAATTTGCATATTTCATTAGTTTAACTAAACAAGGATTATCAAATTAAAATGTAATTACCTTTTTTACTCCCTAATTTGTGAAAATTATATGCTTAGTGTGACGGACAGGTGGGTGGTAAGGCTTTTAATATGAAGTGTATTCTTAAAGTTTGTCTGACCTTATAGGGAGTTTGGTGAAAAAGGAGTCAGCCGAGCCATCGGAAAATGAAGGTATGCTTGGTATTAGAATTCTTAAAGCATCAAAAATTGAATGCATTACAAAGCGGTCCAAGAAGGCTTCCTTATCATATTTGGTCTTTATTGCACTGTAAAATGTTGATGGTTAACACTGGCTAACAAAACAGATACTTGTATGGCATCATTTTGAGAGCACAGGGAGGAACCCCTGTCGCCTTTGCAGAATAAAAGGATATGTGGAAAATCAGCTTGGGCTCACGCCCTGATCCAAAATGCATCTGGGGTCAATTGAGCATGGACTGATTGCAGTGGACTGAAGCTGTGTCCTGTGATGAAAGGAGCAAGAAACAATCCTGTGCATTACAAATTTTGGCAAAGGGAGAAGTACAAGTATAGTGCTGATGGCACTTTCTTGCTTTGCTGCCGTCATGTCTCTGCTTGAAAGGAATGGTGTATTAATTCAATTCAACTTCTACAATTAACACAGCTGACAAACAACAAAAACCATTTTAATGTGTTTCACTGGCAAGCAACCACAAAGGACATCCTGAGAGCAGTTCATTAGCTGAGTACAAGAGTAGGAGGACACCAGGCACAGTTTCTGTAGGTGTGCACTCTGGTTCAGCCAGTAGCTGTAGGCAGACATGTGTTCCAACCCATTATAAACTGATAAAAGTTAAACAATGGGTTTGGGGTTTTTAAATAAATGATATTGTTTTGTTACTTGAACTAGATTTCCTAATCCAGGAAGCCAATATTTACCCTAAATGTCAGTGTAAATAACTTAGTCCTATACATAGGTTTTGACTAATCAAAGTATCAGAAGGTTTCAAGACGTGTTTGCAATGTGGGTGTAAGATATCATGAAAATGCTTTGTAGGCAGCTAGAAGTAAGATTCAGATTTGCACAGACTAGAAGCATGTCTCCTAAAAGAGCTATTCATTTGCTAAGGGTTCCATCGAGGCTTGAAGGATGACAGAGTACTATTATAAATAAGTTGTTGTCTGCTCAGCTTTGGATGACAAATTCAGGTGCTACAATGGTTTGCCTTTCGCAATACATCTTCTTAAAGCATGTGGTGGTTTAGGCAAAACCCTTCTCAGGTGCTAAAAATTCACAGAGGGACAATTAGCAGAAGTAGGACAATTGTATCTGACAGTTCTATAATAATATGAACCCTGTTGAGTTGCCCAAAATAATAGTGGCAAGTAAGCCAGAGCCAAATATATGTTAGGTGTTTTGTGTATAATTTAAAAGATAACTTACATCTCCTGCTGTGTGATAGCACAATTAATTATATTTTCCCACAGGTGCCTATTTTTAGTGTTGGAAAGGAGTAAGGAATTTGTGATTGGAGAAGGGGAAAAGACTTTTTAAAAGAGCACCGGAGACAGGGGTTTTATGTGGCTAATGCAGCTCCATGTGTAAGAAATTATGATAGTGTGGACAGTTTCCAGCAGGTCACCAGTTATCACTTAGTTTGACATCAGCCACCTATGCCTCTGGTAGTTGATCTCTAGTGCAGCTTTACTGTAGATATTTAGTTGCAACAATTAACTCACTTAAAAAATTAAACTACATTAATAATTATTTTTTTAAAAAAATCATATCCCTTCTCCCCACTAATTGTCAAGGAGTTTCATCATTTGACTTTGGAATAACCACCTACATAAGATGCAGAGACTGCCAGAACATCTAAAGTATTTTCCACTCTGGAATAAAACACATAAGCAATCCTCTCTTTTCCTCTCCATTATCATCTCTAAGCTTGCATACAAGAGACAGATTCTGTATGCAGAGACTGAAACCCTGGTAACATATAAAAATACTTTATTACTAGGATGAAAAGGGTTCTGGTGAAAAAGTAGTAGATTAAGAAATGTTAGTGTTGTGAGGACAGAAAACACAATAAAAATAGAAGACTTCAATTACTCTCAGTACCTATGTAAATGTTACATCACATCACAGTGTGATGGTGAAACTCTTGGATATTACAAGTGCCTTCCTCATGGATGAGGTAGACAATGATACCAAAAGAAAAAAAAAAAGCATTTGACTTGATCCAGGATAGAAAACAAAAAGATGAATTAAAATTTTATTATATTTGTTACACTGCACATAAGATGTTTAGAGTTGACAATACTCATAAGTGAATGAAGAACAAAAATCTACTACAAGAGCCCTCAATTTCAAAAAAAGATTGACAGGCTTTTTACAAAGGAACTAAGGGCTAAAAGGTTTAAATATTTGCAGGTGGTGTAGAGATTAATGATGTCATTTTAGGCACTCTAAGCAAGTGTATGTCAGTCAGAAAATGGTGTGGCAACCAAAAAAAAGCATTATAGAAGAGCAGAAAATAAAAAGGGAAGAAAAATAAGATGTGAGAGAACAATAAAGAAGGTTATTCGAAATATGAAATTCTTTAAGAAAGCTGTACTCATGTTTGCCAAGGACAGAAATATAAGTGGAAAAAATATATAAAGCAGAACAAATTAGCTCTGTAAACAAACTTGCTAAAGGTATAAAAACTAGGGTGGCTAGGTTGTTTGGTTGTGGCAGGGTTTTTCTAGTAAACACACTTGCTAGACTGCAGAATCTGTATGCAATTAAGACGTTAAAGAAGCACAGATTGGATGAAAGTGTAATTCTGAGTGGAGCTAGTGGATACCTATAAAATACAATTAGTACTGGAAACAGAGAAGATGCCAAAGGCAGGCAGGTGTTACAATCCACTTGCAGATCTCTGAATGTACCAAGAAACATGTTAAAAATGGTTCAGTTGTTATTGCTTAACTCCTTGGGTGGCTGAAGGGTTTTGATAATTCTCCAATTAATGATTGCTACAGAAACTAAGCTTCTGTTGGACAGGAAGAAATTTGTCTTGTAAATTAATACAAATAGATGAAAACACAGAAAACAAAGTTTGGGAATAGATTATCAGTTTTGAGAAAATATTGAAGATTACCACTAAAGCCCCACACGGAGTAGAAACTGCTGGAATGTTAGACCTGGACTTGTAACTTACACTGCTTGACAACTTCATAAATTACCTAGGAAACAACTTGGTCTACAACTTCCTTGTGAGGGGAGGAGGAGAGGCAGGCACTGTGGTGATCAATGACAGGACCTGAGGGAATGCCATGAAGTTGTGTCAGGGGAAGTTTAGGTTGGATATTAGGAGAAGGTTCTTCACCCAGAAGGTGGTTGGGCACTGGAACAGGCTCCCCAGGGAAGTGGTCGCAGCACCAAGCCTGACGGAGTTCCAGAAGTGTTTGGACAACACTTTTAGGGACATGATGTGATTCTTGGGCATGGTCCTGTGCAGGGCTAAGGGCTGGACTCAATGATCCTTGTGGATCCCTTCTGACTGAGTGTATTCTTTGATTCTGTAATTCTGTAATAATGAGGTAATAAAGCTTGCTAATTGAACCAAGCCATCTAGAACAATAAAACTGGAAAAAACCCTGACTGAGAACAGCAGAAAAACCTCATGATACTTAGAGTGCCAAACCTAGATGCAGTGCACAGAGGTATTTTCTCCATTTTTACAGTTGGTGGAAGCAAATTGGTACTTTGATGGAGTAACAACTCATTGAGATGAAATGATGGGATAAAACATCACTTAAAAATGCCTGTTTGTCTCCACTGATTTTAAAGGGAGCCAAAGACAAAGAGCTCAGGTGTCACCAGATGAATCTCACCTTGAAAGACTTGGACATGAAATGTCAGATGAAAGAAGAGTATGGGATAAAAAAATCCTAATATTGCATACAAAATATGGAGCATCAAGAAGCTATTACTACTCAGGAAACATCTTAAAATTACAATTCATAATTCCATGAAATGTAGTTTCAGAGCTAAAGAGCAGTCAACACCAAATCAAACATGAATTACTAGCAAAAGATAGAGAACACAGCAGAAATCATCATACTGTTGTGTAACCTCAACAACTTGAATATCATCTTTATTTGTGGTCCTTTCTTCCCAAGAAAGGTAAATTAGAAATAGAAAACATTCAGAGAAGATGACTGAGATGATCAAAACTTCAGAATGAGGCCAGAAGCCTCTGGTCTGAAAATAGAGAGGGTGGATGCGACTGTGATAGTAGCATATGAAATGCAAGTAGCATAAAAAAAAAAAGAAAAAGTGAAAAAGCAGTGATCTTCTGACTTTTTTCTTTTTTCCCTTTCCTTTGTGGCCGGGTATATAAAATTAAATTACTGAAATGAAAAATGTAGCAGAAACAAAGGGAACAGCTTTTCCACGCAGCTGGAGTTAAGGTGGGGAGTCTGTTGCCGCAGAAAACTGTGGACTTTAAACGCCTCTATCAATTCTAAGGGCAATTTGAAACATTACTGGGGGAAAAAAAAAAGACACAAGTGCTACTAAAAGCAAAAATTCCCTTTTTGTCCTTGCTCCAGAATTCTGCAACACACAGAGTTCTGGTATCTGGGAGGATTTAGTGGAGAAAGTGTGTTTCTGTGTTTGCCCTGTTATTATATTTAGTCATTTTTGTAGCCCTCTGCCATAGAGAGTACATTAGAACTAAACGAACTGCAGTAAACCTGTTCTACATTCTAATGTAAACCTTTTGATCTACAATTTCCTGTTATAATCCTAAAGAGAGGTATCCATTCCTTAAACCTATAAACAGAGACTTGCCCCTTCTAGATATTTTCCCATAAACTGAGCTGCAATAAGGCAGTGATATGATCTTAAAGTATAAAGATTATGTCAGTAATAGGGGTGGTATATGTAACTAAAGGTGAAAAATAAGATTGTTGTAAAAATGTCGTCTTGATAAATTTAAACAGATAAAGAAGCTGTGTCCATTATGTATTCCCAGATACAAACTTTTCATTCAAGATGCTCTATAAATATTTTGACCTGTCCACAGTACTGATATATGTTAAATAGCAATCCTCAAATCATAAGGAGCTAAGCTTCATCTATTTGTACTGAAATCCAAAGACTCTGAAAGAACACAACACCTGGCAAAATCAGGCTGAGATAAGTTACCACACAAGTGGGTTCTATTTATTTTGGTTGACAGTGCTCTTCCTTGAAGAGGAATTCTACTCTAATACAAGCACTTACTGAAGTCTATAAATTCCATAAGGTTTACTAGAGCTCTGTTCACATAGTTAAAAATCGTATTTCTTTCTAAAAGTATGTTTGTGTATACCTTGCACTTAACATCACTAACTCCATGATTAGATATTTCCATTTCTTAGAACATTTCTTTACTGACCAGACAAGAGATGACATACTAAAGTGTCGCCCCTTATTGCTCTACCCCTGGCAGGAGGGATTGGATAGAGATAAATCCCTATCTGTCCTGCTGTCAGAGATTGTTTACCCACAGAAATCTGTATGAAGCCCTCAGACATGATATGCCCTTACAACTGACCCTTGTCATATGTAGGGCAGCAGTCAAACATCACAGCACTCTTGCCATGGAGGGAACAATATCAATGGGCTGAGTTATCAGCTCAGTAGGCAAAAAGCATTCAACAAATAAGCAGAAGAAGAAAAAAGCAGGTAAAAGGAAAAGAATCTGCATTCTTTTTATTGAACATTGTGCTTCCTCCAGCATAACAGCAACTTCTTTTCCTTTTAATTTTTTCATTTGAGTTTGATCACGACCTGTGCAGATGTTTCATGCTTCAGGTGTTTAAACCGACTAATTTTAAGAGTGCCCATGAGGCATGCATCTCTTAGCACTCTGAGCAGCTTTTCACACTTCTGTTCTCTATAGGCTTTGGAAAATATTGCTTTACACTTGACGACACTTTTGTTTAGTGGCCCAGAAGCAGGAATTCTCTCCTGTCGTTTTAGTAAATATAGGCTTAAGCTGAAAATAAGGAAGCCTTGAGAAAGTCAGTTTTTCTCATTTTAGAAACACAGGAAATATTTCCTCTCTGGTTAGTTAACAGGAACAGCACAGACAGCTTACAATTGAACTGCATATGTTAAAAACACTTTCATCAAATTGCATTTATGGAAGCAAGAAACAAGGGGGGGAAAAGCATTTTCAGGAAAAAATCAGAAGGAACTAAGACTCCTACACGGAATTAAGACAGAGTTGTACTACATTTTCTAAGTCTTGACTAAAAGTAATATATTGTACCAGTAATAATGATATAATACAGTCCAGAGGAAAACTCAAGTGAGGGAGGATTTGGGGTCAGAAAAGGGCTGATATGTGATGGGAGACTGAACTGGTGGTGACTTAAACAGCAGCTCTGAAGTTGAGAGTCATTCTGAAAGGTGCTAGTACTTGAGTTTGCTGGGCATACTGTTTATATATTTATCAAATCTGTCAGACAAATGAAGGGTCAAAAAAACCCCAGGTGCTGGTGAAGAAGAGAAGGTGGAATCCAAATTCAGTTCTTCTTTTCAGTCTTAAATTTCTCTGTGCTTCTGCTTGGGAAATTCACTTGCATGAAACCCTAAAAATAAGCAAGTACTTCTGCTTTGGGTTGCAGTTTTAGACATGTGAAGTCTGATTTTCAGTCCTGAGGATTCTGCTTTTGCCATTGATTTTATGGCACTGCTGTATTATTGATCCGAAACTCAGTATTCCTCACAACTACTTACACCTTCTGAAGGATTCCTTAAGAGCCCATTAATTCCCAGCTAAATTATATTTAACTACTTAACATCACAGGACTAGACATTGTGCAGGACAGCCAATCCGGTCCTGAATAGGAACAAGAATATAAAAACCACCTTGAAAATTATATGTCACCCCTATTCTTAAAAAAATCTCCAATTAAGTTCCTCAGTGTTGTGATACTGGCTATTTACTAGTTTGATTTATTCTTTTATCATTTAAATTCTTGTTTAAAAAATAGTTTTTTCCTCTTTTTCTCCTTTGAAACATGATAAATAATGAATACCCCACTACAACAGAAAACTTACTCCACTTTTCAGGAAAAAAAGAAATGCAAGTCACTTCAGTGTTTCCCTTTAGGCTATGTCTTCTATTTCCTAATAATTGGTGGTTTCCTCTGCCTTCTCTGTTCCTTGTCTACATCTGTGACAAGGTATGTTTCCTAACCTTTGACACAGTATTTAATTTCCAACGGAAGCAGAATTATTTTAGGATGAAACTTATCTGGAAGCTTTGCCCAGGAGCATAAGTGCTTCCGCTACTACCTGGTTTTAAGATCACAGGAAGGAACAATCTAGCCATAATCTGAATTTATTCCCTTCTGGAAACACTTTTTATGTTGACTTTATGTTTCCAGCATTTTTTCTTCAATCAAAGTCAGTTATTCTGGTTACTGTTTGCTAGCAAAAACTTAGCTATTTTGGACTTTTACTTGATTCACGCATATACTCACATTTGTATCAGCAGCCTCTCCAGCCTGAAACAGGGCTATGTTGAATTTTCCTGGGGATCCAAGTTTTTAGTGACTTAGTGTTACAATGAAAGATGATGGCAGAATTGCGAACACAAATACCACAAATCATAAGCCACGAGCTCATCCTTCCCTCTCTAACATTACAAACGAATCTTTGTGGGATTTTTTATGTTTTATTTTTTTCTCTCCTAATGCTGTCAGATGAATCCAGGTAGGCATATTTCATATGATGGTCTGCTATTGCATGGAATATACTCTGGTGGACTTATATTTTTTTCTCTTAGCTTTATTGCATGCTTTCTCTGCACTGAGGAAAATTTTTCCCCCACATTTTTCATGGATTATTATTTTCACTGGACTTTCTCCATCAGGAGACAAAGATTCAGCACTCATGTTATTTGAAATATTTTAATTAAGACTTTTCTGTATACATACTGTAGTTGGACTGTACTCATTTTTTATTAGTCAAGTACATTAGGCTATTGCAACAGTAATCTGATTTTACAACATAATATAAGATGGAGGTAGAGAAACATTAAGTGTTATTTGTCAAGTAGAGTGATCTTTATTAGATCTGACCTTTTTCTAAGCCAACACAATAAAAAGGTGAGTGTCATTTTATACTTGCAAAGATTAGTTTTGCTTACAGTAAGCAAAAGTTGAGTCTTTAAGGAGGCTTAAAATTCTCATTAGAAATAATTGAATCTCATTACCAAGAATGCACTCTGAACCTCTTTTGATTTGCCCCTATCAACTACTAAAAGCATGTTCCTACTTAAAGCACTACCTTTCCAACCTCTGCTGCTACATAGTGTACTATTAAAAATTGACCTTTTGTGAAGACTTAAAGCATTGTGTAATTAACTTTTTCTGTGTACAGAGTTAAGACTTGACGAATCTGAGAGGTTAAATGTCAATATGTCCTTTGCAAGCATTTTTTATAGTGCAGTACTTGCCTTTCAGATGTTAATGATACATTTTCTATACCCATTTTGTTTAGGAAAAAAAAAAAAGAAAATCTGTACTGCAGTGCACAATGCAGTCCAATTTCCTGCTTTGAGCAACCCCAGTCAAGAAGCAATAGCTCTGAAATGCAAAGCAATAAGCTGTGTTGGTGGTTATTTTGTGTTCGTGATCCAAAATCCATTGAAGCAGATGGAAATTTATTGTACTCATGTTTGCACGGTTTGCACAAATCTAGTTCTGTACAGTTTCACTTTAGCATCCAGAGCAGCTCTGTGTAAGACCTCTAGATGCTCATCAATATCTTTTTGCAAGACTGGTAACCCTTGAAGATTGGCACCCTTCAGAACCAAAGTGATCACCCTAGAAACACGCTTGCATCAATAGCAATTTTATCAGTGCTTTAGAAGTCTTTTTTAATATTGTTTCCTCTGTATCTCAGTACTACTTGAAACTCAGAGAAGAGAAGCTTCCATTTTTCCCTTGATTTTTTGTTTGTTTGTTTGCAGTTCAAGTTCTTTCACTGAGTGTAGGATTTATAAGGTATGAATGATTCTTCACATGTATTTACTTGAGCCCTCTGGATTCATCTAGGAAGAAGCTGAAGTATATGAGACACTGTAAGAGGTGTTGCCTTTTGTATACCACAGGAATGGAATGTATTTCTTGATTGAATTTGACCCATAAATATTAGCTTCTAAATTGCAGCTACTATTGTGTCACAGTGTCATATCAAATTAATATCCTCCTAATAGCCAGGCTCTAATGTGCCTAAGTCGACATGCACTGTGTTTAGTAGATAATTAATTATAATTAAGACAATAAAGGAAGATCACATTTCTAGGACAATTTTGCAATTTTTTTCCTAAACCATTAACTAATACATTTAAAGTAATTCGGAAATCTATACACAACTAGATGAGCACTGGAATTTATGAAAGCTACACTCCTATCTTATCAGGTGGTTCACCTCATACATTTTATGATATATAACAGCAATTTTTATTCACATCTCACTAGAAAAAAAAAAAAAAATGCTGCAGAGCTTGTCAGACCAGAGCCAAGACCAGTTTTTCATACGCATCAGGACAGCAATTGAAAGTGTATATATCAGTCAGGAGCAGTGAGTTGTTACAAGAAAAAAGTCAACTAGGAAGCAACAGGCTATAGGGTAGAAAGTAAAGGGTAGACAGTAGTCTGCTGAGGGCCCTTGACTCCAAAGATTAAAGTGACCTTCTGAAAAAAAAAAAAAATAAAGACAGGAAAGGAAAACAGATTTGTGAAACAGCTAGAAAGGAAATCTTAAATTGCATGGAAATTGTGCTTCAAACATTGCCTAGCCCATGAAAAGACCAATTGTTTCAAAATCTCTCATGTTTCAGGGGAAACGTCTGTTACTATAACAAGCAGTGGAGAAGTGCTTCGGGGAGGCTTTACAATATCAATGCTCATACACGCCTCCAGAAAATGAATTGTATCCCAGCAGAAAATTACAAAGTTTTAGGGAAAGAATGTTACAAATTATAGCTAATAGACTGCTTATGGGAATCCAAAGGGTTCTCGAGTGGCTTGAGAGATAGGCCCATATGAACCTCATGAAGTTTAACAAGGCCAAGGGCAATCCCAAGCAGAAATACAGACTGAGTGTAGAAAGTATTGACAGTAGCCCTGAGAAGGAGTTGAGGGGTTTTGTGGACAAAAAACTTGACATGACTCTAAATGTGTGCTCACAGCCCAGAAAACCAACCGTGTCCTCGGCTGCATCAAAAGCCATGTGGTCAGCAGGATGTGATTCTACCCCTCTGCTCTGCTCTTGTGAGACCTCACAGGGAGTGCTGCATCCAGCTTTGGGGTTCCCAGCATAAGAAGGATGAGGATCTGTTGCAGAAATTCCAGAGGAGGCTACAAAGATGCTCAAGGTCTGGAGCATCTCTGCTATGGAGACAGTCTGAGGGAGCTGGAGTTTCCAGTCTGAAGAAGCAATGGCTCTGAGGTGACCTTACAGTACCTTTTAGTACCTTATGGCGCTGCATGAGAGCTGAAGATAGACTTCTGACAAGGGCATATAATGGTAGGAGAAGGGGAAATGACTTTAAACTGAAAGAGGAGAGGTTTAGTTCAGGTATTAAGAATTTCTTTACTGTGAGGGTGTTGAGGCATTGGAACACATTGCCCAAAAAAAGTTGCAGCTCCTTCACCCCTGGAAGTGTTGAAGACCAGGCTGGGCAGGGCTCTGAGTAACCTGGTCTAGTAGAAGGTGTCCCTGTCCATGGTGGGGAGTTGGAAGTAGATGACTTTTAAATTCCCTTTCTACCCAAACTATTCTATGATTCTGTGAAACTCTTCTGGAGTTGGAAGGCTCTGGACATTTAGCCTTGTGCACAAGGTAAAGCACAACTGCTTCATGCAAGAGGGATCTTAGAAAAAAGACAATCTATGCCCTTCTATCTGTCTTTCAAAGATGTGTCCTTCCAGTTTGCAATTTTGTGTTATCTTTTTACACTGAGTTTGTTATATTTGCTGCTTTGGCTAATATTCTACATATTGTCTGTGCATTTCTTACTTTTCTGTACAAATCAACATAGCAATAGGGGAGAGTTAGAGAACACTCTAGAGATCTCATGTAATCCAATATTTTAGACTAAAATATATAATGGAGACCTCAACTACATTAATACAAAACACTGAGTCGAATTAATAGTTGGAGAATTCCTTTCCATTCTACCCTGACTCCATTCCCCAAGGCTGAGGTGTGGTTTTTCCAGCCACTCAAATTTCATTCAGTCAGAAGTTAAAACACCATGTCCTCCTAAGGCAGGTGACAATAGCGAGGTTAGAAATTCTGAGATAGGGAACACTCAAGAACACTCAAGCCTCAGAGCTGCTGTCTCACAGGCCCCTGCACGGAATATTACTTTAATGTTTTTATATATATAGGGTTCTTTAACACTTTATGAATACTTACAGAAAGTAAGCCACATAAGAGGATAGGAGAAACCTATTGGCTTTTTTTCCCTGAAAGTCCAGCAGTAATATCTTTTCTCGATTCAATTCTTTAGAAAAAATAATTGTTTCTTCTGAGATTAATAGCACCCAGTAGCACAAAGCCACAGTACAGGTGATATTAGAAACCTCAGACTACAAAACAATCCTGGTTCTACGCATTTAGGTTGCCTCTTCTACTTCTGTAGACTGAATTGTTCATAGTCTAGTCACAAAGGCGGCTTTCTTTCTGCAAAGTCATGAAATACTGCCATCCTCAATCTAAAACCTCTCAGAAACTGCTCAGCAAGTACTGAGATAACATTTTTTTCCACATAAATGTGTTTTCAATAAAAAATTTACTATTAGGAATCAACTTGCAAGTTGATCTTGATGATGTCTGTATAAGTCGGCCTGCGAGTAGTAGAGGCACCCTGTAAGAGTTTCACTAACCATAATTGCATTGCTTACTAGATCTCTTTAGAAGAATTTTCTTTGCTTAAATTCATATCCCTCCATTCCTTCCTTCCTTCCTTCCNGATGAGAAGGCACTTCAATTGATTATTAAAGGGACCTGCTTGAATTCATATTCTTCCTTCCTTCCTTCCTTCCTTCCTTCCTTCCTTCCCTCCTTCCCTCCCTCCTTCCCTCCTTCCTTCCTTTTCTTATTTTCATATCTTTTGTTACTTACTGATTTTTTTTTATTAGCCTTATACCACACAAACTATCAGAGTGCACATTATTGCTGCAGGCCGTATCAGTATCACTACTCTAAGTAAGCAGTATCAGTATCATTACTCTAATTTTCTGTTTTCTGTAAAAAAAAAAATCAAATCATNCTGCACGGAATATTACTTTAATGTTTTTATATATATAGGGTTCTTTAACACTTTATGAATACTTACAGAAAGTAAGCCACATAAGAGGATAGGAGAAACCTATTGGCTTTTTTTCCCTGAAAGTCCAGCAGTAATATCTTTTCTCGATTCAATTCTTTAGAAAAAATAATTGTTTCTTCTGAGATTAATAGTACCCAGTAGCACAAAGCCACAGTACAGGTGATATTAGAAACCTCAGACTACAAAACAATCCTGGTTCTACGCATTTAGGTTGCCTCTTCTACTTCTGTAGACTGAATTGTTCATAGTCTAGTCACAAAGGCGGCTTTCTTTCTGCAAAGTCATGAAATACTGCCATCCTCAATCTAAAACCTCTCAGAAACTGCTCAGCAAGTACTGAGATAACATTTTTTTTCCACAGAAATGTGTTTTCAATAAAAAATTTACTATTAGGAATCAACTTGCAAGTTGATCTTGATGATGTCTGTATAAGTCGGCCTGCGAGTAGTAGAGGCACCCTGTAAGAGTTTCACTAACCATAATTGCATTGCTTACTAGATCTCTTTAGAAGAATTTTCTNTAAAAAAAAAAATCAAATCATGTTCTGAAGGAATCAAATTACTCTGTAATCTCTGATTATCATGACTTGTGTTCTTTGCTATTGGTATCTGCTTATACTAATACTACTTTTAAAAAACACAAGATACCATTGCAGATTCTGATCTTGATATCATTTTGGAATTGTTCTCTGAGTGAGCATGAATGTTCCATACCCATGTTAGTTCCGTGGAGACCACTTAAGCTACTGATCTTCTCATTGTTTATTATAATCCAGGCATTTTTGGAAGAATCAACGAAAAATTATCAAAATACTCAAACCAGCTAATGATGAGGAAGAGTACATCTTGAGCTCACATAACATCAGCTGAACATCCAGCGACTTTCTTCATCAGACTAAAATTGATCTTTACTTGTTCCTCTGTTAACAACATTTAGAACCTCCTTAAACACTCTGAGGTGTACAACAGAGTGTGATTTTGAGGAAGGCACTTTTCAAATTGTGCCTAACTGTGAATTAAGTATTGTATCAAATTTCTCCTGTGAGCAAAAAGCTTGATGAGAAAGTCTTATTACCTGGGGGAACATCAACTCCTGAGAGCAAGTCAGGTTTTAGAAATAAATGCTACAAAAGGTAACAATCCATAAAAGTCACATTATTCAAGAATTAACAATAAGGAGCTTTATTTTATTCCCTTATATTTCTCTATTTTGACCCAAATACACACAAATTCAGCTGATTGCTCTCTGATGAGGTCAGCATCTGAAACTTCAAAGATAACTTTAAATTAGTTATTCTTACTAATAATAAGCACATTCCTGCTGATCCCTACCACAAATTCCTCTAGGTCATCCAAAATAAGAGGATTTTTGAGGGGTCTTTTTGCTTCAGTTTTATTCTGAAGCTTACCCTCTGGGTTGATGTTCCTACCTAAGTAATGGAATGTTTTAAAAATAGGCTGCATGGGGGAGAACTACTTGAAACCTCCTTTTCATATATTAAAAAAAAAAACAAAACAAACAAACTGCTTTTGCATATACTCTACCTGCCATTAGTTAGCGTTTGTGCAACATATATCTGCTGTCAAGAAGGGAGCATGAGATGACAATAGAAGAACAGTGGTATGGTGCTGAAGAATTTGGAATATCCACACTTATATGTGGGTATTTGTTGCATATAAAAATAAATAGAATCACCTGAAGGTTATCTAATGTAATTAAATGGACCATTTGTGAAAAAAATAAGTCAAAAGGAAAATCATATGGATAATTATAAATGAGATTCAAATACTAATTATAGTAACAGCAGCTCACTTAAAACTCACAATCAGGTTTATTGCGCCCATGTGAGGAGACGTAGTCTGCAGTTTTAGATGAGGATAATATTGCTGGTGCAAGAGGTTCACAACCCTAGTCCAACCCTGACTGTTCACTGCTTCTAATTTGCTGACCTCAGCGAGCCAGTTAACCACAAACCCAGAAACAGCTATACTAGCACAGGAGAGACCAAGACAATCCACATCAGAGGAAGACAGGACTGTTAGAAATATTGTAAGTTGCCTTTGTATGCCATGCAAGTGTCTTGTGAAACTGTATAATAGAGGTATATCTACAACTCGCAAGTTTTCTCGCTTTCTGCTTTACTGGTGCCCTTGGTACAAGAGACTGCATCAGCTCGTGTTTCTGTATGGGTTAAGTTTCGTTGTAATCGCTCACTTCTTTATCCCAATTATCCAGTGGATACCCCTAGAAAGATTGATGAGCAAAAATACACAGAGAAAGGTGCCTACTGATTGCAGGTGTAGGATTTATTTGCTCATATGTAGACATCAACAAGGAAACTAAGAATCTTAGACTCCCATTCAGCCAAAGAACAATACAGACACTCTTTCATACCCTGAATTACATGTTTAAAAGTGATCAGGTGAAAAATATGTTTTAAATTCTTCCTAAACTTGAGACAAAACGATATGAGGCATTAATATGCTTTTTAAGACCTGATCTCAACTTAAGTATTTGCAGGCTCTATTTTGTGACATTCAAAAGACATATCTATATCATATATATATATATATATATATATATATATATATATAAATTATATCAACAATCACCACTAAAAGAAGAACCCCAAAGCAAGTCTACTTAATGTTTGGAGATCTTTTCATTTCAGAGCAAACTAATTCTTGACTGTCTTCATTTTGTTTACTGAGAGGACCAGATTATTTGGCTGAACTTTAAATACTAAGCTTTATTTGATGACTTATTATAAGGGCTTTACCCAGAACAGCATTTAAGCTTTAAGGAACATAAAGCCATCTTTAACATCCCTGGGACTTCTGTTCACATCATGTTGAAGTGTTGGCTCAAACAGCAGTGCTTTTCTGAGTTGCAAGTTCAAATCCAAGTGATTCTTTAGGGTCCACATCTCCCTTATCCAATGTGTCAGTACTCCTGCTCAAAATCAGAAATACCTTGGTATATGCAGAGTAGGGAGGGAAAGAGTAACCCTTTGTATAATAGTTGTGGAGCATATTTTCTGCAACATGCACTAATAAAAACAGTAAGATCAACATTTCATTATGGAAAGAATCTGAAATGCATTTTTGAATATTTATCTTGATCTTTGTGTCTTGTGTGAGACCAGCACACCACTGGCCCACACACAATGTTCAAACTTCAGTGTTTTATTATTCAAGCTCTGTATGCAGTTATATTTCTAAGCTTCTCTCTTTTATCTGTATACACTCATCAAGAGAAAAATATCTGGGTGTCATGTGGAAATTGTGGGGTTTTTTCCGCCACGTATTTTAAAAGCAAGTATTTCCTGTGGATAATAAAATTAAAGCAAAGTAGTTATGCTGTATTTTCTGAAAGGAAAAGGTACTGAAAATCCCCTAGTAAGCTTCAAAACAGGTCAGCATTTGTGTATCATGTTCTCCCTTTTTTTTTTAATGCAGCAATGTCAGAGAGTCAAGGTATTCTGTTCCATGTTCTGAACTTCCAGAGAAGGTTTCATAGATTGAAGGATAGGGAGGTTATGATTGATAGTTTCTGATAAGGTGTTATGAGATTTTGTTTCTGATTGTTTTCCAAACCAGCTCAAAAAAAAAAAAAGACATAAACTGTATGGTTTATGTTTTAGCCAACTCACTGCTTTTGAGATGTTTTGATGGTGGTGGCTGGCTCTTTTTGATTTTTCAAAAAATACTGACGTCAATATGGCAATCTCTCCACTCTTTTCCACTTACCATTTTATGAAGTCATGATTACTTCTGATTAATCTCATTTCATTACTGAACCACAGGGCTTAAAAGGAATGTTGCCAATGATTTATCTATGAGTAGAACTGGCCCTCTCAGAATCTCAATTTCTGTGCAAACATTTCAAGTCACAAAGATATTTTCACTTCAGAGTCTCTACTTTCACCTTTAGAAATGCATATTGTATTTCTAGTTTGGATTTTTACAGCTTTCAACTCTCAAATATGGGATTGGGTAATCCCTCAGCCTCTTGAAGGACTTCTGTTGTCTTTTATGAAGATCAGCCGGTAGAGTCAAAACACAGTAAAGTTCTCTGCTCTGTTAATAAGATTTTTATTTAGAAACTGTTTCTCCATTAGCATGACAAAATTTTCTTTACTTATGTGGTATGGTGCAAATACTTGATAGCTATTAAGAAAAATGATGCCCTGGACAGGGCTTGTAAAAGTCTACATGGGATAAATACTTTTTATAACAAAGAGGGTTTTAATATAAAAAGGAAAATACATAGAAAGATCTAGAAGGTAGAAAATGAAACTACATAAACTGACTTCAGACTAGAAAAAATGAAGATAATTTACCAATTATTATTAATGAAAGCACATCATTTATCTTTCATCACTTGAGATCAAGATTGAACATCTACTTCAAGATGTGGAAGTGCCTCTCTTTAAACTGTGAGCTTGAAAGAGAAATGATTGGATGGACATCTGTTCCTGTGCTGTCACGGAAGTAAGTTCAATAAACAGACCAGTCCCTTTTGATCTCAATTTCTTCAAAGGAAAGAACTACATTTAAAGACAATAAAACCATATGTCAGTACAACTTATACATAATCCTCTCACAGTTTTAATTTGCCAGATTTAGTGTGTGGGGTTTTTTTCCAATTAACCGTAAGATGACCAAAAAGAGAAACAAACATCAATTTTATGATACAAATAATTTTGAGTTGTATTGTTAAATTTAATACATTTGGGTAGCTATTTGTAATTCTGTATGTCGGCTGACTTTATCTTTTTTATACCAGTAAGAATGAAAGCTTAAAAATAATTTAAAAATTAGAGNACTTACTTAAAGTGTAATATGCATGCTACTGAATTGAAGGAGGGTTCAAGTAATCCTCAGGAACTTATTAAATCTGATGGGCTTTCTTGGAAGAGGAAGCAGACTACAAATATTTCTACAGAATTCTGTTAATTCATTTATTTAGTGCCTTTTCAGTTCTCACCACTAAAGGAACTCCAGAACTGTCATTCAGTGCTGATAAGATTGATTGTTCTCAGAAAAGAAAGTTTGTTTCGGTGTTTGACAGTAGAAAGACCACAGTCCTACTGTAACCTCTATGTTGATAACAGACATAGTCTGACATATCACAGGAGTCTGATGTCTCAAACTAAACTATACAAAGCCTCAAAACAGAACATCTGGAGCTTATACAACAGATCTGCAATTTCATTCCATTATGATTTCCCATTTGATTGGCCTTGGCCTATTTCTGCCCATGCAAGCATGAGAAGAGTGTCATTAGCCACCTAATTTCCTGCTGGTTTACATTGCTACTTCTTAAAAGCTTCATATGGTACAACTGAATGGACAGAGCCATCTAAAACTGGCACCTAGTCCAGTGTGAAATGAAGAACAAATATTAATATCCCATCCCATGGAGTATCTTTTACCAAGATTAGCCAGGTTTTATCATCTCCAGAAGAGAAAAGCTGCATCAAAAATGCATTATATATGGAAGTAAATTTTAACTTTACAGGCAGATTTAAAATTAAAGATACACAGGAAATTAATGTGGAAATTACTCATTTACAGGAGAAATGTTTGATCATGAATCTGGAGTTTTATGTTCTGCTGATATTTAGCATTATCCAAGTGAGAAAGTTCTTCTTTAAATTTGTGAAATGTGTCCTGTTATGACCAGTGAAGACATAAACACCTGTTAAAATAGCTGATCAACCAATAACTTGCTTTAAAAAGAACAAAATCATCAGTCAATCAATTCTCTTGCTTTGGATCTCTTGTGTTAACTTGATGTGACAAGCCTGTGTGGGATGTTGTATAGAACAAATTGGGCAGATCCCTGTATAATAGTTATCTCACTTATTTATTATTAAATAGTTTGACAAAAATAAAAGATCACTGAACTATGTGTGTCATCTATCTCAGTTCATATCTCAAGAGAATAATAATTACTGGTTTATTTTTATCCTTTCTTCATGTGATGTAAAAACTCCAGTGGTTTAGGGTAGACCAGAGATTCAGGTAGGAATCCTTTCTGAATGAAAAAAATTATGAACACAGAGGAAAAAGATATTATGTAAAAATTTCGATATTATGTCGACAGTAAAAACTCCTCAACACATAGAATTTATTGCATAAATATACATAACTGAAAGGTATTTTGGAGGGAATTTCTTCCCCAGTACTAGTGAAATAATTGTTAACAGAGGTAAGGACCATTACTTATAGCAAAATAAAAAGAATATTCCTGAATAATCTGGTTCTCCTCTCCCTCTGATTAATTCAACACAACATGATTTCACACGAAAAAAGCAATTCAACATTTTTAAAGTTTTCAAGGTTTTCAGAAGAATAGGAAACTTTAAAAATGTTGCAAGTAATAACAGAAAATAATTATATATTACTCTGAGTTTATTTTTATTTTATATACTGAAAATTTTCTAGACACTTGGAATAATAGTTTTTGAAATATTGAAAGGGAAGATATTGAAAAAGAAATCTGCTATAGACAGGGTAAAAATAATTTCACAAACCACCAGTTCAATATTTGAAAACAAAAATAACAATACCAAACCTTCACTGTGAACCTGCTTCTGAAAAAACTTACACCAAAATGAATCAAGAGGAAATCCAAAGGAATATGATTAACATACAAAGACACAGAAGAAGCAGCTATTTCCTCTGAGTTTCTGCAACAGAATTTATGATATGATAACCTCTTCACTTTAAATAATTGCTTTCTTTTTTTTTTCTGGATTAAAATAGCTACTTTCTAGTAGATCTTTCAGCATTCACTTATCTCAGAAGTTTATGTGTATAAGCACAAGGAGAGGAATATGCTTTCTGAAAATAATATGTTTCAATATGAAAATAGTAAAATATGTTTTCTGAAAATAGTTAATAGGACTTATGCTAGATTAAAAATCCATTGACTGTCTCCCTATAATTTTTCCTTCATTAAAATAGCATAATATAATCTGATTTTTCAATATCTTTTTGTAAAGAATTGCATAGATTCTAGTCTTTACCATGCAGATACTCTACCTCTTTGAAGAGGGAGACTAAGGGAGTTTTTCATGCAAGGACAAGCTCTGCTTGTAGGAACAGAAAAGAATTGCTGAAACTATTACATAGGTGAAATGTTTTTAGTAGAGAGTCTACTTTTTCATTCCATCTCTGCTAAACAAGAAAAAGGATTTCCCCTCCCCTTTTCCTCAAGAACCCAATAAACTTTTCATTTCTGACTAAAATCATAGTCTTTTTGTTTTCCTATTACTACTTTATGGTTCCACATCTTAATTTTCTAAATATATGCTCCTCTGTTCAAATCACCAGATGTCTCTTCTCTTGAGCTCAGCCTACAAATATCTCAGCAGGGTCAAAAGATCTGCATGACAGCAGCACTAGCTGAACTAAACATGTAATAGAAACACACAAAACTTTAATCAGTCAAATTCATTGGTTATTTTTATTGTCATTTCATAGCTATCATTAATCTGATCAAAAATACATCTGTGCCCTCAGAGTTTGAAATTCTCTTTGTTCTCAGCATCAATGTGTCAGAATTCATCTTTGGGATGTGATGTTTATTATCTCAGCCATTTTAAAAACAAAATACCCAGCAGTGTTTTTTAACAGGTGACTCGCCAGAGTCAGGTTCAGCAGTCTCCTTGGGAGTGCTTTTTTTCATCATTTCTGACCTTGCACACTAAGCCTGTCACATGTTTCTTATCCCTATCAATACGCTAAAGTATGTATTTAACATTTCACCCTGCTTTCCCTTCTCCCTGTGTTATTCCCTTTGAGCTAACAATATGTATGTAACTGTAGTAGCTGGTGAAAGAAGTTCACTGCATTATTTAGTTTTGTTTGCTTTGTCTGAGTGCTGAAGAGAATACTGATGTATGCAGCTGTCTTATTCGTAGTACTAATTCGTAAGTCATATCTCTTCATGTGCATATTTTGCAGCTGGTGACTATGTCCTTAGGGAATTTTAAGTAATATTGTTTTCCAAACTGCTATTCTTTTGTAGGCAAACGACAAAGGAGTCTAAGAAACAGTGGTTAATATGCTTACCTGAAATGAAAAGGATCATAGAATCATACGAGTTTGGTTTAGAACGGACCTTAAAGATCATCTACTTCCAACCCTCCTGCCATGGGCAGGGACACCTTCCACTACACCAGGTTGCTCAGAGCCCCTTACAGCCTTGCCTTGAACACTTCCAGGGATGGAGCAGCCACTACTTCTCTGGGCAACCAATGATAATTACCTTCAAAATCTTCACTTTGTGTCTTGAGGTACTGGCAAGCAGTAAGAAATGTTTTACCCCAAATTCACCAAATCTTTACATTTTGTTCTTTTGCATTTTGATCACATCTGTACCAATAGTCCCATGCTACAAATTCTCAGTTGGAGAATGCCACCCTTACTTCTGTTTCTAGAAACACTCATGACAGAGACCATGAAGGATGTACTTCTGGTAGTACAATTATGTCTATGACTCTCTGAAAGAGTGGATTCTTAGCTGCTATAAGGGATGCTGCATCCCTTCCATCATCTATATCATAACCTGTCAGGTACACTTCAACCTAAGTGATATCATTCTTTCAGGGTCCTTCTAATTGCTTCTAAGATTCTACCCGCAGCTCTGTTTCATTTAAAATGTGCATGGCAGATGCTAAGGGCAACCAAAGAAATGGCATGTATCAGAATGCTTCAAGCTATGTCATGGTGCTAAAGTCAATTTCACATACAAAAATGTATTTTAATATATTGAGAATCAAGCCTCAAATACATTTGACTTCAATAGTGCAGGGCATTTATAATATGCTGGAGAAGAAGGAAAAAACAAGCAGATAGACCTTGGTGAATGCAGAAGAGGACAATTAAGCAATGTTCCATGTTATCAGATAGAAAGAATAGTTTCTTAAAGCAGAGATATCCTGTTCACTTCATTCACCAGGGATCCTGTTGCCTTCATTCCCATTTGAGTGACTCTGCTAAGTACCTGTGGCATAATGTATTGTAGGTTGGTTTTGTGTTATCCTTTTCGTGGTCACTTAGCTGCTCTATTAGATATATCTGCACAATAAAACAAGCTATCCCTCCAGAGCACATTTCTCTTATGTCTAACTCTCTGTTGTTGGAGGATTTTTATTTTTTTAAAATCATTATTATTATTTTAAAGCCTACTATTGAGACAAATACAATGCTGTCATTATTTCGTCATTGAAAACCAAGCAGGTGGTAAATAACTATGTTAAATCAATGATACTAACTTCAGGCATCCACTTGTCAGGAAAATCTTGGCAAAGACTTTATTATAGAATCAGAACATGTCCTTCAAAACTTGATAGACATCTGACATTTTTCATTGGCTAAAGACATCCAGCTCTGACTGGGGAAAAACAATTGTGTGTGCCAACAGATATATTCATATGTCTTTCCTAAACTTCTAGCAATTTTAAGCTTCAAGAAAAAAACTCTTCTACTGGGGATGTTGTTGTAGGCTAAGATGAGAACAGTAGAGCTGATAAAAAAGGTCTGAAAATCTTCAGGAAAAGGTATATTTTTTCCTTGCACTCCCAGGCACCTAGCAAAATAGAGCTCTGATCAATAATTGAGGATATAGGAATAGATTTGGCAGAACTAATAAACAGCATTCATGTGAAAGGTGCTGCATAAGATATAGTTCTTTCTTCCTGGAGTCATTAATGGCCACCGACTTTCCTCCTCATTCCTAAGATGTACATCAATAATCAACCCACTCATGAAAAGAAAACTGCAAAGCCCAATATACAGTTACATACACAATATTTCCTCTATCACAAATGACTGAACTTTTCTAAGAAGGGAAACCATTATCAAGCTCAGAAATGACAAATACAGTTCAGTTTATTCACAGTGAGATGAGCAGTTCACTTTTGGCAGTTTCAGGTTATTGAACTGAACAAAATGGGCATGGTTCCTTTCAAAGCTAAGAAATGCTCTTTGACAGATGATTAATATGACAATCAAAATAAGAACATTTAAAAAAAAAAACCCACCCAACAACATAAAAATTGCAATTGGACAGGTCAAACCTTTTATGCTACTTCTAACCCCATAGGTCAAAGGTCAGAGTTTGTAGTCCACTGGGATTTTAGACAAGTGACAAAGATATAAAGTGTGTAACAATGAAAAATAGTGGTGGAAGGAAGGTTTGGTCAGTGTGAGATTAATTCCTTTGACAACTGCAATGTTTTCTCTATCTTGAGTTTCATGGTCAACCATTTTTGCTGCAGTTAACATTCTACAGTAAATGTTGAGGAATTCCCAGACCATGGGTAGTATAAATAAATTTTGATAAAATGCATACTTAACCTCATAATCACAAGCAATTAAGAGGGCAACTACTTTATTACACCAGGGCTTACACATATTTAATACCTCAAACGTAAATAAACCCAATTAAGAAATTAGAATCTATTTTTGGCTTTCTTCTGAGTCTCTTGGTAGATTATAATATGCACTTCTTTAGGGGTAGAAATGTAAGTTCTTTATGGGTAGTTTTGTGTCTTGTTATGAGTGTTTCAAGTCTAATGAATTGACTGCAATGTACTTAATGCTAAATAAAATAGATCCCTCTAGCATTTTCTATATTAGCTGCAGATTGAAAATTATATCAAAAGAATTATGATGGCTGGTCATACTGGATAGTGTGATCTTGACACTAACCACTGCCATTACATTTTATTCACCAGCACCTACACCTGATAATAAAAACAACTTTTTTCTTTACTTATTTTTGTTATTACCCAGATCCTCATCTCCTGACATTCACTCACCCATATGGCTTGACCATAATCCAACTGCTCAACATCTGAGTTACCTGCATCCTTCAACTGGACTCTCAGTTCACGTCTGCTGGGGTGTGAGACTGAAATACTAATGATGAGATGAAAGACTCACCCATGCATCTAATTCTACACTGCAAGACAAATTACAAATAAGAAAACTGAAGGCAACTCCACCTAGATAAAATTATAGAACTATTGATACAACTGGAACCCTACTTGAGGGCAAAAAATGGTGATAATAATGTATTTTGCTCCTTTGAAGAAATATACAGAGACTAAATAATTTTGTACACAATGATGTGACACTCTTATCCAGTACTATGAGTCACCAGAAGCCCACATTACAGACTGTGTGAGGGGTAAGACGAATTCTGGGGTACCATAAAAAGTCTTTGGTTTGCACAAGACTATCATGTGATATTTATCAGAGCAATCAAAGGTGAGAGGAGGGAGGGATCAAAGAAAACAAATGTGAGAAAATAAAGAGGGAAAAGAGAATAAGGCTGGTTGCATATGAACAGGCTGCTGGTTGGATCATGTGTCTATGGTGCCAGCAACCAGAGTGACTTGAGCATGTGCACATCATGTGGGTGCATATGACAGCGGTTGGTCACCAGCAACCATCAAGCCAGACAAGGTAGCAAGTAGGACTTGACACTTAAAAGTCAGTTGCTGCACCTGTAAGCCTGGATTAGATACAGGAGAGATCCCAAGAGGCTGTGAGATGACTGCAGGAGAGATCAGGATGTGCCAGCCTCCAGCTCTGGAGTGCAGGGGTCAAATGGAAGACGTGTTTGGATGCACTACACACTGTGCATTAGGCAGCTATGGAAAGGGCATCCAAGAATACTACTTTGTAGCCTCAACTCTGGACATTTACTGAACCACTTTACAGTACTTGTGCACAAGTGTATGTGTGAATGAAAGGCTGTCTACCAGCAGCTGGGGCTGCATCCTCAGAGGTTTATCCATTCAGCTGCCAGAAAAAGCAGAGACTGGGATCCAGGGGCAGCTCTTGAGCTGACAGAAGCTCTGAGCCCAGCTGCTGGGTGGAACCATATTGCAGGCAAGTATCTATGTAGATGTATTTCCCTCTGACACACCTTCATCTTGACTAGACGATCAAGGAACAGAAAGAGGCTGTTGATGCTCTGTGTTTATGTGAGTGCTGAGTGTTGCCTGTGTGCCTGGTCGTGTGTGTGTGCATGTGTATTGTATACATGTGTTTGCTTGTGCACCTATAGGGAATACATACTCAGCTTGACTCTCAGTTGAAACTAGGAACAAGGGGCTGTCACAGTCTCACATCTGCTGGGCTTCCAGATTTCACAACTGCTCATAGAAAGAGTCTGACTCTCCAGAACTAAAAAGTAGATGTAAAAAAGGAATGAAATACAGTATCAAAACCCATATTCCATTCTCTATTCACTAGAGGTTTTTTCTTCTTTATGTAATGTGGAAATTTATGATCTGGACGGTTTAGTTAATTTTTAGTTATTTAGGAGAAGAGATATTTCTACACAAATTAGCCATAGAAAACAGATGTTGATAGTTCTTGGAATTCTGTAGCCTTGTAGTACAGCAGTTCTGTTCTTCATAACAAGCCATAAGCTTTGTGCTGAGTTTGCAAGGCCTTGGGACTGAAAATGGTTAGTTTTGTTCTGCTGAACCTTTACCAAACTTCTCAATTTTTTCTTTACTTTGTTTAGCTGTGACTGCAATTTCAGAACAGGCGTCTGTCTATATGTAATTTGTAACATTTTTTTTTTTTATCTTTGTATGGTATGACTACAGTTATATAAACAGAAATAACAACCTGTTATTCCAAGTAGAATGAAATATTTCAAGACCGGGCTAGATGGAGCTTTGAGCAACGTGGTCTAGTGGAAAGTGTCTGCCCATGATAGGGGTGTGAAACTAAGTGATCTTTAAGGCCCCTTCCAATCTAAACCATTCTGTGACTATATGATCCTATGATTCTGATTTACAGCTCTTAGACAATAATTTACTGTAGATAAATACAAGCCTGATAGGATAGCAGAGTCCTTAAGAAGGGGAGACACGGGACATAGCACAGAACAGCACAGGCAGGGGCTGATCAGTTAAGGGCCCAGGCTGGCATCAGAGTCAGCTCACCCACCGACAGTTAAATAAAGATCTAAAGCTGGTTTAGGGGTAACAGAGACAATGAAATTATATCTGACATAGGTACCATACAAGGCAAATTTGGAGGTAATGTGGAGCTGGAGGCAGATGAAGAGGTAGGTGTAAGAGCATATTAGCTAAATCTGAAAACGGACACCAGGGTAAGAAAGGGGAAACCATCAGCGTGAACTCTGGTGGACTACAGATGTTATTTGTTGGAGCACCTTCCCAAACAACCAGCAGCAGAATGAAACTGCTAAACCTGGGACCTAAAAGAACAAGGGTAAGCACAACATCAGGGCAAGGGATAGAGTAAGAGAAGTGCATGCATAACAGTCTTAACTGCATAATTCCTTTTTTTCCTGTAATTTAAAAATTTTAATAAATAACTATTCCTGGATTTGACTTTTGAAATTTCACTTACACAATCAATAAATTCTTATGTTTGCATATATATATATACACATATATATAAAGCGAGCTTATTCTTTTCCTAGGTATAAGACTTTGAGTGTAGTATTTTCACATAAAATTTTCTGAAATTACTAAATTACATTGGCTGGAATGAAATCTGTATTTTGTCCAAAATAATAACACATGATTTCAAAAAAAAAGAACCAAAGAATGAAAGAAAATTAATCTTTTAAAAGTCCCATGAGACAAATAAGAGTTACTACAGAAGCACTTTAAGAGCAATAATTCTCATGCTGTGCATCACTGATTTAAGTGACAAATAAGTTGCTTGGGGAGGGCAACCTCAATCCATTCTTCTCCTACAAGTCTGATGCCAGGGCCAAAAATATATGTGCAGAGCCTGGGGAAAGATTGCAGGTCAGTAGAAGAACACCTGAAGAGCAGCACAAAGGATTTTCAGCCACTCCAGCCAGTAGGTTGGCTTCATCAAGGTCCCAGCTTACATGCTGCTATATTAATGTATGTATCGGGGGAATAACCAGGAGAAACTAGAGATGCGCACATGCCTACAGGGCTATGACTTGGAGATGTGGCAGATATATCATGGAGATGTGGCAGAATGACTTTCTATGGCTGGAATGATAGAATGAAATGATACAGGTTCTTTAGGAAGGACAGGCAAGGGAGACAAAGGAGTGTCACCCTATGTCAGTGACCATCCAGAGTGCAGGGAGCTCCACGTGAGGATGAATGAGAAGCCAACTGAGACCTTATGAGTCAGGACTAAAGGGAGAGCAGGGATGTTCCTGAATGACAACTTCTTTCTTCAAATTATAGAGGATCGAGTGAGGAGAGGTGCTATGCTGCAACTTGTTCTCACCAACAAGGAGTGGCTGGTGGGGAATGTGAAGCTCAAGGGCAGCCTTGGCTTCAGTGACCAGGAAATGGTGGAGTTCAAGATCCTTTAGGGAAATGAGGAGGGCACACACCCAGCTCACTACCCTGAACTTCAGGATGGCAGACTTTGGTCTCCTCAGATATCTGCTTAGTAGTCTATTGTGGGATAAAGTCCTAGACAGAAGGGGCCCAAGAAATCTGGTTAATAATCAAGGATCACTTCCTCCAAGCTCAGGAGCGATGCATCCTCACAAAGAGGAAGTCAGACATAAATGCTAGGAGATCTGCATGGATGAAAAGGAACACCTGGAAAAGCTAAAACACAAACAGAAAGCCTCCAGATGGTGGAAGCAAGGACACATAGCCTTTGAGGAATACAGAGAGATTGTCAGGGATCAGGTTAAGAAACCTGATAGAATTAAATCTGGCCAGGGACATCAAGGGCAACAAGAAAAGCTGCTGAGGGTACACTGGTGTTAAAAGGAAGACTAGGGAAAATGTGTGCTCTCTTCAGAAGGAAATGGGAGACCTGATTACCTGGGATACGGGGAAGGCTGAGGTACTCAGTGACTTTTTTAACTTGGTTTTCACCAGCAAGTGCTTTAGTCACACTACCCAAAATAACTGTTGGTAGCGTAAGTTTAAGTCACCATTCCTTATTTGAAATGCAGGAACTAATCTTGTGCACATTCTTCATCTATTGTAACCCAAAATAAAAATGGATAAGTGAAACACAGAAGACAATTATAATTCTTAGACTGATGTATTTCAATTTATATTTTGGTTCATTAAGAGCATACCAAAGGAGTAACTCATTCTCAGATGAAAGTTGGTAACATTTTCTGTAAAGAGGAACTTGCTTCATTGGATGTCCTTCCTTGATTACTTGTTGCCATCTAATCATGTCCTTAATATTTCTACCACTTAGTTGGTCTCCATGTACCTGACAGCAACTGATTTGCTCATCTCAAATGACTCATCTATTCAGTCACAGTTAAAGATTTGTGTGTGCATGTGTGTGTGAAGACGGCATCTGAAGAAGGAAGAAATTATTTAGGGACTTGGTTGATCTGTCTGTGTGAACACAGGCAGCTTGTGCCATCTGAAATGCCCCTGATTCCAGGTTTCTCTTAAGTGAACTGTAACAGGTCATTCCTAAATCTTTTCTTTTTTTTTGTCTGCCAATCCATGTGAATGCCTCAGATACATCAGGATACCACTTAGCATAACCAAAAATGTCATTACATACCTTTGTTTAGGAACCTGAGCTATTCCCACATGGACTCAAATCACTTAAAGTAGGAATGAATGACAACTGATACTGTCGGAGCAAAGCCTTTGGAAAGTTATTATTTTGGGAGCTGAATCCTAATTGGGTTCTCAGCTAAAAGTGTGCCTTAGGAAAGATAGCAGTAAAATCACCAAAATTATGTCTATAGGACCAGAAACATACCATGGAATTGTAAAAGAACCATTTTCAGGATGTTTTCCTTCATGAGTTACTTCAGTTTTTTTGTTTCTGTTTGTCAGCACATTGCTCTGAGTCATACTCTTTTATATATTTTTTTTTTTCTTGCAAAGCTTTCAAACAGCAGTTCTTTTCCCTGCCCTCTTTCTCTCCAGAAGTACATCTACATATATTTTCCAAGGCTGTTAACTGCCTCTTTGCTTTCAGAGGCCTGTTAATATTTTTTTGCTATTGAACTTTCTCTCTTTCAAAAGTGGCCTCTGCAGGGTATTAAACAACAGAACTGAAAAAGAAAGCTCACATCAGATAGGTCACCTACCAGTAGGAAAAATGTGTGTGCATCAGCTTACTGAATGTTTTTTACCAGGTAGCTTTACTGTATGGGATGATGTCTGTCAACAATTTATAGCTTGCCTGCAGGTGGTCAGGTGAAAATAAATAGGTTTTTATAGCTCTTTACTGCAAGCTCAAAGGACTCACCCTGGATGTGGACTGTAAGACTAACATTTCTGCATGGATGCCTATTCTTGCTGTAGTGTGAGACAGGGATTAAACAGACAAGAGATGCAAGCATTGTGTCCTTCTTTTTTGCATTATTATTATTGTTGTTACTATCATACCTACTCTAACTTTACTTCAAAGTATTCAGGAAAAATCAAGACTCAGTTTTATACTAGTTTACATATGCAAAATAAAACCTAAGTTTCCAAACCTTATTCTTGAATAAGCTAAGAGAAAAAAATATACATAAAAAAATTATGATGAATCCCCTTTATATTCTGCAGTCAACAACAAAAAATCTCAGAGTTCAAGGCTGTGAAAGAAATGTGAAAAATGAGCACAGTTCTATCAGTCCTTCATAAAGATGAGACAAACCTCATTTGCGTTACATCAGCCAAAACTGCATTCTAAGACCAAAACTATTTCATTTTATTTTCCTAGTATGTAGTTCCAACCTCTCTTGCCATGAACAGCAAACCTTCCACTAGACCAGGTTGCTCAAAGCCCCATCCAGCCCTCCAGATATGGGGCATCCACAGCTTCTCTGGGCAACCTGTTCCAGTGACTCACCATTCTCACAGTAAGGAATTTCTTCCTAATCTCTAATATAAATCTACCCCTCTTCATCTTAAGGCCATTTTCCTTGTCCTGTCACTACATTTCCTTGTGAATAGTCCCTCTACATCCTTCTTGTAAGCTCTCTTTAGGTACTGGAAGATGTTAGAGAGTCATCCAGAAGCTTTCTCCTGTCCAGTCTGAACAACTCCAATTGTCTCAGCCTGACTTAATAGGAGAGGTATTCCGTGGCTGTGGTCAACTTAATGGCCTCCTCTGGACTCTATATATTTAGGAAAGCTCAGGAAATCTTAGCATAATCTCTATTTCATTCCAAATCACTGAATTCCATTGATATTTTGACCATCTGTTCTAGAAATTCAAGTAAAACATTTGACTGCACTGTCAAGACATTCTAACAAACCTTGAGAGTGTGTTTGCTTCTTCCCAAATGTCATAGCACAACTGGATGGACTAGATTCACAGCTGACACTGGCAACCTGATTTTTCCTGAAACCAATAAATTGGTTTTCATGGATGTCAACTAGGAATTTGAAGACCACTCCTAATGGCACAGTTTTGAGAACATCAACATCAACTAAAGCAGATAATTTATGCATCTCAAGTAAGTTCTCTGCATTAAAAGCATGTGTTTGCTGATCGTATAAAAAGTAAGAATGTATTTCAGTCTTATCACAAAACTCCTTTAACCAGCAACAGGTGAGAGTCCATACGGGATATAAGTCTACCCAATAAAATGTGTTTTAAAAGGCTTGCTCTTGTGAGCCAATGTATTTCAAGAAAAGGTTTTATGTGCCTTGTAAAGTAATTACTTCAGTCTATAAAAAAACCCTCAGAGTATTGTTTTTTCAATTGATTTTTGGCAAATCCTACCTTGAAGAGGGGGAAATCACCTGTCTTAAAAAGAACTGAAAAAAGTTAGACAGAAAAATGGTGACAAATGCTTTTAATGGGAGGAAAGCTGGCTTAGGGACATCATGTCCCTTGCATCAAGCACATACTAAGTAGTTTCAAGTCAGTCACTGAGACCAGGAGATGTAGTTTGGAGTCAAGAAAGAAAATCAGGAATTATATGGTGAGAAAAGTGTCCCAAAACCACTTGAAAATGATGTAAATTAATGCTGAAAGCTTCAGTAAAAACCCAGGCCAACATGTCCTTCCACTCAGCTACTCAGAGGAGAGGGGAAGTTTTTGCATCACCAGCCTTTTTCAAATGTCACATTTGATAATAATGAAAAGGTGCAAAATTTACTGAAAACACATAAATTACATCTCAGCTCTGTAGAGGAATATGGACTTATTCTGAATTACATCCTGCTAGGATCATATCACTGTAATTTGTGCAAAATGCTTAAATTAACCACCATTGTGAAGCCTGATCTTTACAGCCTCTGAATGCTTCAGAAGAAATCCTGAGCAGTTTTAATCATCACTAACTCTGAAGTGTGTGCAAATACTGGAGGGGATAAGCAACATCTTCCCCCTGGTCACAACACAGTACCAGGCAAAGGGTGGCTTGGTGGCTTCTGAACCAGCTCAGCCAAAAGGAAAAATAGGATATTGGTGTGATATCTCACCCAGTGAAATTAGACCCTGCAAAAGTGTTTTGAGACCTGGGATTATTTCGTTTAGCTAAACTGTTTCTGGTATCCCAAGTAGAACAATTTATGTTTGCATTAACAATAGTTCTCAGTGCTTCAATTATCTCAGTGTTCAGAGTCCCAAATATATATTCTCTATCAAACTGTACATTAAGTACTTTAAGCTATCTCAACCCTTTTTCTGCTTAAAGTATATTGTCTGTGCCTAGTAGCTACAGTATATTATGGGCAGACAGATCAAGACAGACAGAAAATTTTTGTCTTTTTTACAAATATATCTTGATGCTCCTTGTGGGTCCCTTCCAACGCAGAATACTCTGTGATTTTGTGACTCTGTCTAATAAGATGAAACTCAAGAAAAAATATAGAATTATAATATTTTAAAATTTCTGGGGGGAAAAAAGGCTATTATCATACTAAAAAACCCAAATAGGTTTCCTATATAGCCTCATTTTAAAAATAATAAAAATTATAAAAAATTTAGATCTGTCCCTGATTTTCAGTGACATGACATACAGAGCCTATCTCTACAACCTAAGTCAAAAATCTGTAATATCAATGTATTATTTGTTATCATCAACATGCATAGTTCATAAGAAGCTAATAAGAATAAATATGCTCTAAAAGTGCAAATTAATTTTTCTTCACTTGATTCAGTCAGTATTGTTAAAAGTCTTTATTCTCTTTATAAATGGAAATTTAAAAATGACATAATGGAAAATCAGGGGGGTTAAGTATTTATTTTTCTTGTGCTTGTTTTGCTGAAATAGCTGGAGTTCAGGCTGGCCTTGAGGAACTCCTCCGGAGGAAGCCACTACTGAACCAGAACTGGTGAACTCAGCAAGCACCAAGGATTACTGGTGAATGTGGTGTGGGAGCAGATAAAACACAAAAGTGATAAGAACAGTTACAGTAAGGTCAGGAAGATCAGCCCCCAGCGAGGCTGGTACAAAATTGGATTTTAAAAAGGCTCAAAAAGTCTAAAATAAAGTACGACACTCATGGAAAACAGATTAATACGCCTAAGAGGTAGACTGTTCTGAGACTGGGTAAGAAAGTAAGAGAGGAGTGAAATTGAATCAGGGTGAAGTTACAGAATAAGAGTGTTTACAAAAAAAATTAGTGGCAACACCAAGTAACAGAACAGAATTCATGCTGTGGTCAATTGAGACCCAGGGGCAGGCTCAGGTTCCTTACACAGGTTTCTGCAGATTCTGCAGTAAAGTATATTAGCTCAGCTGGTTAGAGCACGGTGCCAATAACACCAAGGTTTTGGGGTTGATCTCCGTATGGGCTTAAGAGTTGGACTTGATGATCCTTGGGGGTCCCTTCCAACTCAGAATATTCTGTAATATGTGGAAAGAGAGAGAGAAGTGGAGGTACATACACACATATATTCATATCTGTGATATTCATATCCAGTTACTTCAATACAGCTCCATATATCAATATGCTGCTAATATAGAAAATTATCATTTCCATTTTGCAAAAAGAGAGCAGAAACAATGAAGGTAGGCATCCAAATTCGCACCAATAGTCATATATAGACTTCTGGTCACTTAATGACAAGACCAATGTCTTAATCACTTTTTTTCCTTATTTCCACTTCTCCACATGTCACATTTAATGATCATAGTCATCCCTTGACTTATGTGTGTCATCATTTAGTCATACATAATTTAAAATATTTGTGTCTCAAAGGCTGCTGGAGACAAACATTCCATAAACCATTAAATACTTTCATTGAAAATCACTTCAAACATGACTATTATTATTAGCTGTATTAATAATAATTAGCAATGGTCATTAGACCAGACATTTGTAGTGCTCATGATTCTTTTCACTAGAAAGCATCTGTCTTTTAGAGAACAACTGTTGGAAGTTAATTTTCAGGTGAGCTTAATGATGTATATTTATACTGAGGTTATAATGGACTGTCTTCTCCATGGACACCCCATTGTCGTGGGGGAGAAGCTTGCGTGCCCTTATGAGGTTGTGAGCTGTGCTGGCGGTGGTACATGCCTCCGGTAGGGTCTCCCAAGCTAGTCAGGTCTCAACTGAAGGGTCAGACAAAGTGTGTTCACGGGCAGGATGGACTCTCTAGGCCACTGACAACCATCCTAGGAGAAGGACAACTCTAACTTCAAACCTGGGCAGATGGAGATCACTTAGCCCTGTAAGGCCGTCCATCTAAGAGAATACTCTAACCAAACCTACGTCCTGCGGACTTCGCTGTCACCGTCCAAGTTCGCTAGGCCCTGGCAGATGAACATTAGGAGTAAAGGGTGGAGCCAGTTCTGTGCATGCTGCGCCTCACCTAAAAAATCCATTGCGCAGACTCTAGGGTTTCTCCAACAATTGCAAAGCCCTGTAGCGA
>VWZF01002258.1:1018601-1039330 GCA_013396755.1 Sclerurus mexicanus | reverse complement strand
GGGGGGGGGGGGGAATGAATAGCTAGTGGTAGAAAGCACTGTCCAGTATTTAGGACAGTGGCCCAAGAATCCATAAGTGAAGATGCAAACTGATGGCCACTGTCAGTGTTCGCTTTCTTCTGCCTCAGCTCTCCATCTGTAAAATGAAAAATAATGGTATTTCTCTACCTCCCAAAATGTTATAAATGCAGTAAGGCTTGAGAAGCAGTTGCTATTTAGTGATGGGGAATGTAAAAGTATAGAGGATGGAGTTCTTTGTGTGAAAAGCTTTTTGCTATTAAGGAATTCTCCGTAGCATTTATTTCAGCCCAACAATCAGTTAGCTGACAGTGTTTTAGTAGAAGAGCTTTCAGACATGTCTGCTTTTCTCCTTTTTTTTTTTTTTTTTTTTTTAATTATAAGTGCCATCAGCACTTCTGAGTTAGACTGAGCTGTGCTAGACTTGCTGGCAAATTATGACCTTTAACCTGACAAGATTCCTTTGCATTCTCTGCCTTTTGCAGAGATCAGCCTTAAATGGAACTGGACACACTGTTCACATTGATGAATTTCCTTGAAACAAACTTCTTCCCAAAAGGCTTCACAACCGCTAGTGTGGATTTAACCTCTTGTTACATTGTACTTAGCAACTAATAGGTTTAGTAGCTTGGGGTTAGTTCTCTTCTGCTGCTGCTGTAACTTCTGAAAAGAAGGAAGTTAATCTGCACTGGTGCTGGGAAAATTAGTCCTGGGCCAATTCCCTCCCTGGGGAGAGTGGCTGGACTCAAACCAGCCCTGCTGAGCTGGTGGAAGAGCTCTGCAGTTGCTCCCTGCCCCTGCTAATTGGGTGCTGTTTTGGGGAGGTGCTGGTGTTAGGCTGCCATGAACAGAGAATCAAAGCTTTAAAAGCTTTGAAAGACTAATAAAACACCACAAGTGAGCAGGTTTCACTTGAGGGGGAATATTGATGTCTATCAACTGAGCACCTTGGGGGGCTGCCATCAGCCCTGCCCCTGCCTGTCACTGGTCCTCTGCCCCTGTGTTGCCTGGCACAGTTTTATCTACAGGGTTTGATACACTTCCCATGAACTGTAATGCCACAGGCTCCTTCAAAATAATGTCCCCAAAGGTTTGACAATTTCAAGAGATTAATTCAGCCTGCTTCCTTGGCAGCAATGCCTTGAGTTTTATGTTTTTAATACATTCCTATGTAGGAGGGACACAACAGCTAGTGGGGGATGAGCAGCATCCTCAGCCCTGTGCACCTGTAGCTGATGTCTCCTGCCACCTCAGCTACTTGCCATGATAGTGTTTTATGGCATGTTCACTTTTCAAATAATTTTTGAAGGAATATTCTCTGTGCAGGATATGAATCAGAAGCATGAACATTTCAGTGCCTCCGTGTGGTTACAGAGCTGCTTCTGTAAGCAGACATAGCAGGAATAATATCTGATGCTTGCAGGATATGATGGGTGCCTGATGGCCTTTCACATGAAATCTTTGTGCTGGACTTTCTCCACCAGAAATACTGAATGAGTAAAGTTCTCAGGGTTCAGTCTGGTTTTAAAAGATTTAAAAGCTAATTGTATGGATTTAAAAGCTAATTGTACAATCAAATAATTGCCTAAGACAGGAGGAATGGTTTTGAGAAGACTGCCTTGGGCCATGGAGCCTGGTTTAATTTTGCCTTGTGTTTTAAGATTGTTTGGTAAACTATTTCACAGACACATGAGACTTTGTACTGCAATGGACACTCAGCGTATTATTTATATGATTAAATAAATAGATCAGAGATCCAAATATGCTGAAATGCTCCTGCAAACCATATGCAGTCTAATACTTCCCATGGAATGAATTAAATGTCAGCCTGTCACTTTAAATATATGGAAATATCTTGACTTTAATGATACAATTGCAAGACTTTCCTACAGCCACAAAGCACAGGACTAATCTGGAGTGAGTCTTTGAAGTGCAAATTGTACATTTCCCACCAAACACTTGAAGTAAAAGATGGGAAACATCAATTCACACTGCTGACAAAAAAAGACTCCAGTTTGTCACAAGAAGAAAGGTTTTAAATTTGCAATTTTCATCTATAAGATAAGGTGTTAATGAATTTTATATTTTCTCCAGATGGGTATGTAAATTTCTTCTGAACTTTGTTACAGAGCATCTATTGTGCAACTACTGAAAAGGGTGGAGACTAGTAACTCAAGGGGGAAAACACGGAATTTATCTTGTCCTTTTTTTTTCTTTCGTCCTAGTTCTTTCAGGGATTCTGACTTGATATCCTTGTCCAATGCTGTGATTGAAATCAGTGGAAATACATATTTTTTTTTCTTTTTAAATGAGTTTCAGATCAGACCAGTGTTGGAAGATGCAGGAAATCTTTTGAGTGTAGTCAGAGTAGACAATGTCCAACACTTTCCAATTCAATTTTTGTCGGATAATAAATGACATTCAATAAATTGAAAAACATTTCTTGGGGAAGAGGTGGAGGGTTCCATATAGATGACCTTGATTCTGTGATCCACCAGTGGCAGACAGTGAGTGTTCATCTGGTACCTGTGTAGAGGAAGAGCTGCAGAGTAAGAGTTAATATGCTAAAGACAGATCTGTTTTAACAGCAACCCCCAAACTGTTGACCTATGAGGTACAAAATATGTTATGGTCTGACTTTTGTTGAATTTGAAATACTGCTTCACAACAGGAATAGCTGAATAACTTGCAACAACCTCATAGGAATCTTAAACATCCATAGCTCGAGCATTCCACTTACGTTTAAGTGGAATATCCTGTTTTAGAATTTGTGCTGCCTATTGCATCTTCTCCTGTCACTGGAATTTTTCAACTACAGACCATTTTCTAGGTGCAGAACTGAGTCCAACCTAGATGACTCTCTTCTATGAAATAAATCACTGGGACAAATTTCGTGCTTGGCTACAGCAGCATAAATGTAAAGCAGATTCATTGAAGTCAACTGGAGAACTGCAGATTTATGTTGCCATTAGTGAGAAGTGATTTGCTGCAATTGTTTGCTTTTACACGTCATCGTTCCTACAGTTTCTCTACCAGCAAAATGTGTAATAGCTATTATTTGGCCTTAGTAACATTCTAACAATTAAATTTGAAAGAGGTAAAACTTGCCCAAATCAAGGACAAACAAGAATTTGAAGTGTTTCCTTTCTGGAGGTCAGAGGAAACCTGGATTTCCTATGAGGATGCAGGTTAGGTTATCAGGCTGCTTCCCTGTCCAACCATTCCTTTGAAAAATCTAAGTCTTCTGTTAAGGAAGATACTGTGGTCTTAGAGACAGTAGCTTCTGCATTTTTTGATGGCAGGTTCTGCAGAAGAGACAGACACTATTAGCTCACCCTGAGGGAAAAAAGGGCTGTGGGGTGAATTTAGTCCTTACTGAGTACCAGAGAAGCCCTGAGGGAGAAAGATGTTACCGATGCCTCCCTCACAGGCTTTTTTCCAGAATTCAGATGCTGTTCTAACATATCAGAGAGCTCAAATGTGAAACAACATCACACAACAATTGGTTTCATGAGCTTTGTTGTTCCTTTAAATTAGTAGATTCATAAGTAGTGTCTTCTCTGAGTTAATATTATCTTCCTTGTGTAGCTGGAGGAAAGCAAAAGCATACCAGAGAGGCACTGGACCACTAAAAATTGCAGGAGGACTGTTTGGAAAAAACATTCCTGTAAATTATTCTCCCATATTCTAATATGTGTGAACAGTAGATTTCCTAGCTTCCAGCAGCACCAGATTTGGAGGTCTGTTGCAGGATGGGGTAGTGGGGGGAGAATCCTAAGAAACATCTGCCGCCTTCTTTTTCAGGCTCATGTTTATGGCAGTTTTTAATGTTTGAGTCACTGGAAAAAAAGAGCAATGGAAAAATATTTTTCAGGCACATCTGAAAAAAGTGGAGTATCAGCTTTGTCATGGGCATGTCAAAAGCCCTGTCCATTAGCATTTATCCCTGGAATAGTTACCAAGCCTTGTAATGCCGTACTTTTTCTGTGACAACTGTCTCTCTTTCAGCAAATACAAGGGATCATCCCCCTGGCATTAATTCAGCAGATTGATAGTTTATTGCAGTATTACTGGTCTGCCATGTATATCTGCCCTTGTGGCTCCCTTCTCTTCTTTGGAAAAACACTTTCAATCTACCAATTTATTGCCTAATGCACTTCTGAAAATGTCATGTAAAATTGAATTTTAATAGACATGGTTGGTAATAATCAATGACCTTTTGGAAGATATTGTGCCAATAAATGGTTACAGAGTGTCTTGACTGAAATATCTGCAATGATCCAATGTTTTCTCCAAATAGCTGAATAATTCCTCCAGGAATTTAATGAAACTTCAAGGCTAGTAGACAGGGCAAATAGTCTCTCTTGCCTTGTGCTCATGGCATATGGAAAAAAGGGTTCTTGCAAATGAAGAAAATATGCAGACTAAATTGTATAATTTTGTATTATGAGACCCCATACACAGTGTCATCACATCTAATGCAGGCTGTGGCTGCACTGAGATTTTAAAAGTGAGATTTTCCTTACCCCAGCCACTTTTTGCTGCATTTGTCTGGCTATTCTGAGCACAACTTCTGGTTTGCCGGGCTGAGAACCTCCTGTAAAGTTCCAGGTGAGTTAATATAAAAGCTTAAATCTGCTCTGCTATGTTTAGGTTGGTACAAATACCCAAATTAACTAGATTGAAGTTCTGGTGCAATTACTGTTTGGATGGTGTTTCAAGCAGACACTGGAAGAAGGATTCAGATATTTGTGTCTGTACCAGAAAGAGCAGTTTATGAAAGTGGAATTAATTGTGTGAATTCAGCAGTATGACTGCCTTTCTAAGGGAAACAATTCCATTGGTTTAAGAACTGTTTACTAAAAAGGTGTCACTTGGATCAGTTTGTATCATAAACTGCCAGCTGCAGAATGTTAAGCTTCATTAAAAGCTCCGTGTCCTGTGTAGCACATTTGACTTACTCGAATGTTGTAGTATGAGACAGTTTAAGAGAGGAGGGGATTGCTCTCCATATGGTGTCCTTCAATTCTGTCCCTCAGCAAAGACTTTGCCTGAGCCTGTGCAACAGGCTGCTGGGCAGGCAAGAAAGGTTGCAGAAAACAAGAAAATACATGGAATAACTTTGCAGGTGTTGTGGGTTGACCCCAGCCAGCAGCCAGGCACCCACACTGCTGCTCACTCACTCTCCCCCTTCCTGTGATGCTGTAGGGAAGTGAATGGGAAGAGGAAAAAGTGAGAAAACACGTGGATCAACATACAGACATTTTAATAAATGAAGGAAAGAGGCGGGGGAGACAAACAAACAAAAAGTGATGAAAAAGCAGTCATGAACCACCTGCTGCTAACAAGCTGATGCCAAAAAACTTTCTGAGCACCAGCCACCTTGAAAGCCAACTCTCCCTGCCCTTCTCCCTCCCCCCAGCCGCTTCTTCCTGTATTCCATGATATTATGGGTCATGAAATATCCCTTTGGCCAGTTCTGGTCAGCTGTCCTATCTGTCCACCCCTTCCCAACTTCTTGCCCATGTTTTTTTTTTGATCAGGAAAGAAAAAAAGAGAAAGCAGGGCTCTGTGGGAGCCCTGCTCAGTAATAGCCAAAATATTGATGTGTTATCAACACTCTTTTAGTCGCAAATCCAAAAATGCACTAAATCCAGGCTGCTGTGAAGAAAGTTAATTCCATCTCAGCCAGACCCAGTACAGCAAGAAAACAGTCAGGGTGAAAAGCAAAGATTGGTATATATTAGGACCTTTTGATATTCCTAGAGTAGAAGAAACTCAACAACATTGTCCCTATTTGGGTCCCGTACAAATACGTGACTATCAAAGCCCAGTTCCTGATGTTTTCCACCTCAATTGTATGAAGCAAACAGAATTTTAATTGCCAAATTTTCAACTGAAGGTGACTTATTGAAAAGCATTTTCAGGATGCTTATGTAAAGAGTTTCAATAGTTCTCTGAATATATTTAGGTTTTATCCGCAGAGATCACTCTTTTCGTTCAGTATCAAGTAAAACATCAGATACATGTGCAAACTGTTAAGAAATCTGGCTTATCCTGCCTCTGAGGGTAGGGAGTCTTTATTTCAAAGGAAACAGCCAGATTTGTAACAGAGTGTATGTCCAGAAAAAGGTGCCTAAAATCCTTTTTTGTGTGGGACATGCAGATTGTCTATTTAGGATTGTGCAACAAATTCTTCAGTGGGAGAGATGATCAGAATCTTTTTTGCTGTTTAGTTATAGAATGTGTTTATAGTGCTACATGCTCTTCTTACGACAGTCTAGCACAAATAATTGTGTGATAATTAATGGCTTGCCAAAAAGCTTTCTTTTTTATAAGTAAAAATTTATTCAAAGGGAATTTTAAGCAGGCAGTGTCATGATAAATTGAAAGTATATCTTGGCAGACAGTATTTACTTGCCCCGCTACTTGAAATATAGTAAACAAAGTTAGATGAACTGCAAAGAGAGAATTGAAAAGGAAGTGCATTTAACACTAAATGGAAGTGTTGAAATGCACTGAACTCAGCTGAATGCATTGAAATACATCATATTACCAGTGTGGTGGCAGTGGAGGGAGAGTTTCCTAAACTGGAGTAGTACATTTGTAGCCAATAGAATGCTGATATTCTGTTGGAGACATAATCATGTGCTTTAGGAAAGTGATATAAATTCAATGAGATTGTGTTTTCTAATCACAGATACTTCTGAGTAAGAGCGGGTTGTCTACACATACTCTAAATGTTAAGCTGCTGCAGTTATTTTTAATGAGGTTGAATTTTGGTGTAGACTTGAGGTTTCTTTATTCCTTTATTTATTTTTGTGATGAAATAGCATTGAAGTTTATGGGCTCTATCAAAAGTGACATTTGATATGTGTGGTAGCCATGACCTGACAATAATAGTTTAGTCCTGCAGCTCATTGAGATAATAGATTTATCTTAGTTTAATTGAAATGAAGACTTAAAACAATTAGCAGGATCAATTCTGTCTGCTTTGTTGCTTACTCAGATTTAAACTTCTGGACTCTTAAAACTTCTAGGCTATTGTGTTCTTAATGAATATTTTTGCTACTATGACTGACAGTGAGAGAGTGTCCTTGGTTTTATATTCAGATCAGTTGTTGTTGAGTGGCAGATTAGCTATCAGGAATTCTATGTCCTGTGACAACTTTTGCTGTTATTGTTTGGGGCTTCTTTTTTTCTTGTTTGTCTGCCTGGTTTTTGGTTTTGTTGGGTTTTTTTCCCTATAATTTTTACTGTAACTCAACAACTCTGTATTTTACTTTCTTGCACATTAAAATCTCTGTCAGGACTTTGGTGAGGATGAAATCCTTAACATTCATAAAGAATTTAGTGCATTAGTAAAATAATGGAAATTATTTTATGTAACAACAACAATAATAATTGGCATATCATTTAGGCTCTTTGAGTTGAAAAATCTGATCTAAATGCTTGTCCTGTATTAAACCATAAGCACTCTTCTTAGCTCAGTTGCCTGATTCAAGGTGTAGATTCCTCATTGTTTGGAAAACGTAACAGAATTAAGAGGAGGTGTGGATGGTGGAATGCTTCCTGAGTGCTTAGAAATAGCTCTGACAGTCTGTATTTGACCCTCATATATATGAAACTCAAATGTCACAGTCAGAGGAACTGAAACTGAATATGAAAGAGGTGGAGAATTTGCTTAACAAACATCTCACTTTGATCCTGCCCTACTTTAACAGCAGAGACACATCAAGGTGGAAGAGGAACTGTTGCTAAGAGTGAAAAACTTAAATTGCACAGCTTCTCAGAAAAGGAGCAAAAGCTGCAACATTGACATCATGTGTCTTCTATGAAGAATAGTAACACCAGCATGCAGTAAGAAGATAGATGCAATAAGAAATAACAGCTACTTCTTTCACTGCTGGCTTGATTTTTTCCCTTTTTTAATTAATAGATTAATGATTAATGTGCATATGAAGGTGATGAGATACTGGAACAGGTGCCCAGAGAAGCTGTGGATGCCCCATCCCTGGAAGTGTTCAAGGCCAGGTTGGATGGAGCTCTGAGCAACCTGGTCTAGTGAAAGTTGTCCCTGCCCATGGCAAAAGGGTTGGAACTGGATGATCTTTAAGGTCCCTTCCAGCCCAACCCTTTCTGTGATGGTATAAGGGGTGTGGACACTGCCATACCCACTCTAGTAAGTGATGGGAACTTGCTGAACAGTAATTCATTTAAACCACCATATTCAGTTGCATTTTCAACCAATGGCTTTGCCTTCTGTTTCTCACTATTTGTGGTTTTCAGATGTTTTCCTTGCATGGCCTTCACTCTGTTTTTCAAAATTGGGCAATGATGTGCAGAAAAGGACTCTCAGTGAGTACTTGCTTCTAAAGCCCATAGTGCCTTAAAATATTTGGAAAATATAAGCGGTGATATTTAGAGAGCATACTTGAGTCAACCTGAGTCAATGTTGCTTCACAAGAGGCAGAAGTTAGTAAAACAGAGGTTTGTCTCTGTAAAATCCTTTCTCCTCATGCTACCATTCTAGTATTACTATGAGCCTTGCAGTAAAACCACTTCATGCTGGAAATTGAAAGAGTAGTTCCTTACCAGTAATAGTCAATATAGTGTTTTTAATGACAAATTAATAAATAAAGAAAGAAAATAATAAATGGAATATATTACCATTAGTAGTTCTCTTTTTGTAAGGCTGTTACTGGGGTAACGTTGAATGAACAGTGTTTTGAATACACACTTTGGGAAGGCTTATGTCTTATATGTGTTTGTGCTATAAAAGAAGGAAAATCTGTCTCCTACTGCTCTTTTGTATTATTTTCATGCTTTCATTTGTACTGGAAATAGTCATGTCCATCCATACAGACCCATCATTGCCGCAATTTATACAACAAAATAAGAATTCCATCATGTTTTTGGACACCAATAACAAAACTACTCCAGCAGCCTCTGTGCAGCTGAGAGAGTTGCATGAACCCCTCTAATCTAATTTCAGAGTTCCAGCTGCTGTGAGGTCAAGGAGGATGGCAAGTGAGATGGAAACAACAGCAGCAGCAGAAAGTGGGAAACAATTAACTAATTGGAGGAGAGAGGTGTCCATCCTTTGGTCAGAGAGAAACCCTGATTAAAATATGCAAAAGGTACAGCTGAGAAGTTGTTGGGAAAAGGAGACAAAAATGCTTTCTTCAACACCGTGATGTGAAAAGGAAGGTTAGAGGGATTGCCTGAGGCAATAATACAGAATTGGTTTTGACACAAGGGTAAGCAATAATGGATTATACAATATAGCTGAATACTAGCTATGCATAGATTATATGAGACAATATTAAAACTTGGAAAAAAAAAAAAAAGCCGTGACAGTAGCATAAGGAATGGATTAAAGAACTGAGGAAATAGTATTTGTATTTTCCCTGCTTAGTCTGGAAATCTGTGGCTACTTTCACAGGGTTTCCATAAAGATTCATCCATCTTCAATATTTTGTAAGTATATATTCACAGGAAGTAAGGGTAAAGTTTGAAAATCCTGCAGGTCTTCTTCTTGCTTGTCCAAAATTGTTTCTTCATGGAAAGAGAATGGAATAAACTCAAATCTCTCAAAAATACACAGAGTAGATTGTGAGGTGCAAATAGTTCAAACCTAAGTGGCTGCTGGGAAGGGCTGAGGATATGAGCACCAGAGAAAAGTAGAAGATAAACAGTATTTTCTAGTTCCTTCTCAAAATTTTTGATGAATTGTTATGTTCTGCCCGTTGCCCAGAACAAAATGTGAACTTCCAATTCTGCTTCCTTCGAGGATAAAACAGACAGATGCAAGAAAAAGGAGACCAACAAAGGAAGGGAGGGTTCAGGAAGAAGAAAATACAACTATCATGGCAAATATAAAAAAATCATCCTCCATGCTGACATTTCAGAAAAAGCCATTTAGGATTTCAGGAAGTACAAATATTGTAAAACATGTGATCCCATGGTATCTTCTATGGTGCATGTGTTCCCATTTTGCCTTTTGGAGGCTTCCCCGTCCAGTCTAATTTAAATTGCTCAAATTATAGTGCATTTTTACACTCTCTGAAAGGCTACTGTCCAGGTAGGGACTGCTGGAGAGGAATTTATTCCAGACTAAAAGTTTCTAGATGCATCATCAGTACCTGAGGAATACCCAGGTAGTTGTTTATATTTCTGTCTGTATTTCAGTTCATCTGTCCTTATCTCAGGGCACGTGCTATGGGTCAAAATGTAGCTCAGAACATCCTTGTTTAGGGGGCCTGTCTGGCAGTCTAATCACATCTGTCCTGACAGTGGTTTAGCTCAAGGAGAGAAGAACATGCTGCCTTTGTTCCTTAACATCAAGGCAGGGGTTGAGACACCATAGCACTGAAATCAAAGTCGTTACCGTGACTTTTGCATACATTTTAAGGTCCTTTGATGTGTAGCAAAAGGAAACTTTCAGAGAAGGTGTTGCTGTGAGTATGATTGTCTACCTTTAACATAAACTAACAAGAATATATAAAAGAGGAGTTTAAGAAACAAAACAAAAGCTATTGCATTAAATCCCATTAGATTAATCTATTTAAAACTTCCTTACCAGCACACGACATCTTCTCTTCCGTATTAGATGTATGTCCTATAAAACAGAAATGTAATGAGGAAGAGGAATGAAATTATAGGAAAACTCTTCATAAATTAGTGAACCCTTATTCTTAAGGGTCTTTCTCCTGAGCTATGGAATGAGAGGTGCATTGTTTTGTCACATCTGAGCAGAGCAAATGAACTGGCCTCCTCCTTGTTCTAATCTCCCTAAACAGTATAGTCTCACTTTGTAGTAGAAATTCCCTTTGGAATTTAAAGAAGTTATATTCATGAAACTCTCTGGAAAGCTGAAAATAAGAACAATGTTGAATCATCTTTTCCAAATCAGAATGTGTGATTTAGTAGATTTCTGACTATGTCTCAATGTGTTGCTTTCAATGATGCGCTTTTGATGGCAAAAAGTTAGTTAACAAATATGAAAATTATAGTATTTATTCCTGTCTTGCCTTGATTCAGAGGGAGGCTTGCTTTCAAATTGCAAAGAGTATGTAGCAAATAAGGTCTGTTTAATGCAGAGGGCAGCTGCATGGTACTTGGTTGCTGACTGGTGTTAAACCATAACAAAAATCAAGTAAATTCACAAAGTCCTGCCTAATTAACTGAGATGTAACTTCTCAGCAGCCAGGTTCTTCCTATCAAGGTCATTACAAAGTGTTATGGAATGTGATGTTATTTTTCCATTTCATGATGAGTGGTTCCATTGGTTTTGTCTGCCATACACAAAACATTAATTTTTCTGGATTACGTATTCATCTGTTCCTGTGGTACCTTCTTCAGAGCTATTGATTTATGCTTTTCATCTGTCATTTATAAGTAACTCTTCCAGCCCTTGTGATTTTTTTTTAAAATCTATTCCCTAGATTCCTGTTGCAATTGATTTTTTCTACTTTTTTTGTTTTATTTTACAGAATTAATCCTTTTTCAAGTGCCTTTTTTTCTTTTTTTTTTTTTTCAATATGTGTAGTAAGAAAACCATGAGCAATCAATTGACTTTCTAATGAAGGACAACCAAAAAGTGTGATGCTATATTTTCAACTCTTCATCTTTCAGAAATATATTAATGATTTTTTAGTACATCTATTACAGATCAGTAGCAAAAGGAGTTGAGGTTTCTTTGAATATACTGGCTCATTCTCTTTGTTGCCTTGACTAAAAATACTTTATGAAAGTAATTGAATATCAATTGAGTTTCAATTTTGGGAGTGACTTCCACAAAGAGTTATATTCTCTTCCTCCTTCTAATTTTCTTTTAAAGTTCCTATTTCTACTTGTTTTTAATTCTGCAGCCAGGTGGGTGGCCTGAAGTATCTGTAATGGAATATCACACTTGAAATCTCTGCATAATGTGTCAGCAAAGACACTTGCAGGTCTGTAAACGTTCAAGTGAGTTGGAGGTGTTTTGATGGTTTAAAAACTGTCAGAAATGCCTCATAAATTGGAACTTTATGAAGTTATATAAGCTGGGAGCAATAATTCTAATTGTTGCTTTCCATTAAATCTGAAACAATGCTAAGGTACTCATTTTTATACTCACTATACTTATCTGTGCTCTAAATGCAATTGGAAGTTTGTTCTCTTCATACACAGCAAACAAAAAATACTGTTGTTTTTTTTTTTTCTTGAAATCTCTGGGATGTGCAAACCTTTTTGTTTTCTGTGCTTGAAAGGAGCTACTTAGCTTATAGGTACATGACTTGCCTTGCACCAAAGGAAGAAAGCCAAAGAACACTCCATCTCCTAGAAACATGGTTTCACATATCTGAAAGTGTAAGCAGTGCATCCAATAATAGTCTGAAATAAAATTAAAAAAACAAAAAGACTGTTTCAACTCTCCTTACTGAGTCTTCCCGGTGTCCTTACATTCTTGTGTGTGTGAAACTGGTCCTAGCAATGTTGCTGAAGTTTCAGAATGCACCTGTGAAAATAAAGAAGAATTGAAAAGCAGATTTTTTTAATTGTGTTTTTAATAATAAAAAATTATGTCAGAATCCCAATCACTGTTTTTGGAGTGATTTATTTTTCCTAATCCATTTCCAATTGTGTTACCACATACCCAGTGAATAATTGCCTTCACTGAGCACTGCTTACTGGAAAGCATCCGCAATAGCATGTCTTCCTTCCTTCCTCTTGATGCATCTTCATACTTTCAGCTCTACTCTGATGGCTAAAATCACTCCACTCGCATGACTGTAAGGGTGCAGTAATTGCCTCAACTACCCATTTCACAGGAGCAATCCTCGGTCTCTTCGGTTATGACTTTCCCCACCCGTCCATCTGTTCCCTGCAGTGTGTTTTCCCAGCACAACATGACCTCCATGACTGGTGGAAGCCCTGAGGTGCAGCAGCCACTGCCATTTGCTCCATCACTGTGCTCAGTCATTCAACCTACAACAGCCAGGCTGGTGACAGTTTTGTCCTGATGAAGGCATAGGAGAGGTTTGCTTTCTTCTTTGCTGCTCAAAGCCTTTTGCCTCTCAGACAGTAGAGGAAGTGTTTGAAGTTTTGGGTTGTTTGTTTGTTTGTTCATTTTTTTTAAAGAAGAAATATCCAAATAGTCATTTAGTCACTATTGAGCCTTAGGGTCAGATTACTGACTGATTCAAAACCAGCATGGACTTTTAATTTTCTTTTTTGTCAAAGGAATTTTGCTACTAAACAGCTGAAAGGATGAGCAAAGTCTTTCAGTTCAGTTGGTAGAATGCTCATTGTTTTCATGGAGTGGAAAGGGAGAAATACACAAATTCTACTGGTCAAGAGAGATGGAACTAAACCTTTGTTATTACTAAATTCTAAAAGGACTTCTACGTACTGAGTCATTGCTTGAAGTTATGAATAAAGTGTTCATAAGCCACAAAAGACAGGTAGATGCTGTGATATGCCCCTGGAAATCAGATTCCCTCAAGCATCAAAATGCTTTTAATGCTCATCGGTGAGGGTTGATGTGGAAAGTGCTTTTTCATTGGAGGAAAAAAAATCCACAGTTTCAACTTCACATTTAACAGCCTTGCTTTTGGTATGAAAGGCATTTGACAAGTGAACCCATTACAGTAATCAGGAGTGCTGCTCTAACTGCTGTTAGGCAAAGAGCTTCTGTTCTCTCTCTCCCCATTTCCTACTCCTTTACTTAGCCAAATTCAGTGAATAGACTCAAACTGTAAATAAATAATTCTTAAATAAACTGGAACTTTGGTGGCTGGCTTTCAATCAACTTCTTTCCTGTCTTTTTTGAAATAAAAGAAAAAAAGGGTTTTTTCAGATTATGATTTTGCATTGCAAGAAGTAGTGATATGAATAAAAAAGGCATTTCTGCTAAACATAAGATTACTACTTTCAATGCCAGGATATAGTAGGGTGAAAAATGCCTATCCAATGTGACTGCAGCTGTATCACTGTAGTTTAATCTTGTAATGAACTAACCTATAATGTGCTGTGTGTGTATGCATTAGGCTTATAAAAGTCTGTCAGTATAATGGTGCAATTATTTGGGTAAGAAAATCATGTTCTTACCAATGTAGTTGGGCTGCCCTACTAAGAATGTACAGGTTCACTTTGAACTCTGTCCATTTACAGATTATGAGGTTTATCAACATGTGGGTTTTGGTTAAGCACTGATTCAAAAATTGGTAGATGTGAGAGTAATTAAGATCATTAACATACTATTGAACATTTTCAAAACAATGTAGTAGAGACCAAAATTTTATTTCTGTGTTCCCTGCAGTTGTATTTGTGGTTTTGCTTTCCATTTGGAAGTGGAGCCAAGGTCACAGAATATTTCAATAACCTACAGTCGATGGCTGCTAAATGTCATTTCACTTGAATACAATTACAACTTTAAAAAAAAAAAAGGTGCATTGTCCATTCACTCTAAATGCATCTTTGATGGATGCTTCTGTGTCTTTGTGATAGATTCCCCCCCCCCCCTTGCTTTATAACTCAATTGGATGAAGTCTTACATTGCTGTAATAATCAATGGTGATATAAAATCAATTAGAAATTGGTCTGGCATTATAAAACTGAGATTCAGGGTCAGATTCTAGGTATGAAGTAATCAAAGTGCTTAACCTTCTACACTATAAGGGGTTGAGGGGTTAATTTTCACACAAAAGCATGATTATACTTGTAACTACATAGTACTCTTACAGTAGTATAACTACTTTTGACACTACTCAAATCAAATTATCATTCAAAGCCTTATTTGTTAAGATGAGTAATTGGAAAAAGGTGAATGACCTCTTAGTTCATCCTGATAATCCAATACTTTATTTTGTACTGACGTGACTGATGTCACAATAATGGGCTTGCTCTGATTTGTCACATCATTTTCTGTTGGAAGTGTCAGATGCCCTTCAAAATGGGCAGAACTTTTGGGCAAGTAAAATCTAAATCGGACTTTTAAGCTGAGGCTAACTAGGGGAAAGAAATGTGTTAGTAGATGTGCTTCTAAAAGAAAATGTGAATCACAGTAGTGATGGTAGTGATTTGAATGTATTTTGTTATAGGTTTAATGAAAAATGTTTTACATATACAGCCTATTCTCCTTCCTCTTCTCATTTTGTTGACACATTCCTACCTCATACCTACTAAAAATTATTTAGTAAAATTCTGATTCTGCTGAAATCACTGCCAAATACCAACTAATTTCAATGGGCCAAATGTTCATACAGATAAAGACAGTTTCTCTAATTGGTCTTCCTGTTTTGACTTCAGAAGGTATTTCCTGCTCTTTTTTGCTACCTATCAGTAATACTAATATCTTAAAAATCCGTAGGCATAGGAAACCCCCAAACAATAAACTGCAACCACAACAAAACCCAAACCAATTAAAACTCCACACTCTGTCTGCAAAGAGACCACTTTACAGCAGAAGTAGGATGAGCCTTACAAGAATGTTCTTGAATAGAATCATAGAGTCACTGAATGGTTTGGGTTGGAGGGAACTTAAAGAGCATATAATTCCAACTCCCCTGCCATGGGCAGGGACACCTTCCACTAGACCAGGTTGCTCAGAACGCTATCCAGCCTGGCCTTGAACCCTTCCAGGGGTGAGGCATCCACAGCTTCTCTGAGCAACGTGTTCCAGTGCCTCACCACCCTCACAGTAAATAGTATAGACTACGTGTTTAAAAAGACTACAAAGCACCCAATTATTACATAAAGGTGAGCATTTCCTCTTTGATTTGGACAGTCAGCTGTTGATACTGATCACATTTAGGCCCATATCCTCTGAGAAGACCTGATTAATAAATGCTACTGATCCAGAGTGGCTGAGCCACTTTTCTAGCAATTTTCTAGATTTGATTTCTCTTTCTCTCTGTTTTGTGTAATTCTGGTTCTATTTTGCTTCAGCACAAATGGATGTGGGGGAAAAAAAAAGAAAAAAAAGAATGAAAGACATCTGCTTAATACTGCTTAGGTGATATGATTAGAAGAGTAGATTTCCATACAGTTGCAAGAGAGAAGTTTTCCTAGGCAGTAATTCATATGACATTAGTTGGAATGTTTACATTTTAATTAGATATTTTGTGCTCATTTACTGAAACACCTGGAAAAGAAAATTCATTTTGCCCCACAGTAACTAATATTTTTGAGCCTGGATTACTCCTGGGAATACACCATAAAGTTGGTATTGCTTAGAGCATATTTTTGGCAGGGAAGCTGATAAATTTATATGTAAGGAAAAATATCTGCATTACTTGGGTATCTTTCTCCCTCGGGCTTTTTCTTTTCTTCACATTCAAATCTGTTGCATCTGCTTATATCATTCCAAAACCAGTTCAAAGCCAAGATTTTGAGTGTTTTTTCTTGGCTCCCCCACCAATCTGTTTAACCATTTATTAAGTGTCTATCACAGCAGTCTCTTTCCTGCACAGTACATGTATTAGAATCATTAGCTTTGTCACTAGAGGATAAGCATCCACAAGGAAGAGCTCTGTAATGCACACAAGGTGCAGTCTATTGACATTACATCATATGCTTTGTTATATTACCAAAACAATTAAGTTATCTGAGTATCAAAACTGCATGTACACATCACATCATTTTTAAATCAAAGCACTTAGCAGCAAAGAAATGAATAATTAAGAACACATAAAACTTATGCTGCCCATGCAGTAAGTACATTATTCTTATCAAGATTTTCACCTTACTGGACTGTAAGCTCTCCAGTGAAGGAAGATATTTGCTGTTGCTGTTCCATCCTTGTCTGCTGTGTAATGTAAGAGGACCCTGTCTGCTCTATGGTGAAGGTGGAGGAGACCAAAGAAGATCCCTTGTCTTAAAAATAATATATACATACATCTTGTAATTCTATTAATTCTATTTAATTCTATTCTAAGCTGATCATTACTCTCTCCTTCATAATTTCTGAAAATAACTGATTGACCATTGTTTAACTCTGGTATTTTCTACCCGAGAAAAAAAATTATCAGGTGGAAACTGCACTGAGACCATAGATACCAAGAACTCATGATATATTAAAGCAATACTACCCACACTGCAAAATGTTAGCCATAAGGATGGTTTTGATTGTCTTGTAAAATGAGCATACCAAGTTGGTCACTACCCCAAATGAGCCTCCTCACTGGGAATGAGTGGTTAGCCCAGGGAAGCAAAGAAACTCTTCTCTGCTGCAGCAGGATATGTCATGCATTGCTCCGTGCAGTTGGTCCCATTCAGTTCATGACTTCTGCCACCAGCATTTTAGCTTTCTTCTTCCATGCTTCATCTCTCAGACCATCTGTATAGCAAGGTGACTTCTGAGTCTGAAGCCATAGCAGCCTGAATCTTGACACAATCAAATCCATAGTCATGTATCAGTCCTGGATATGCTCCAAGATGCTTTCACTAAAGGGGCCTCAGTCTTTGCTGCACAATCTGTGATGAGCCTAATTGGCACACCTGCTTTCAGGTTGTTGTTGGGAAAACTTGCACGATGCGATTTTAAGTGTGTTACTACTCTGAAAACCTTCTTCTAAACTTATGTTACTGCCTGCATCTCAGAGCCTGAGATTTCAAAGCCTGTCTTTCCTCTGGTTTTGCTCCATTTTGCGAAATGTTGTAAATGCCTGGCATTAGGTTTTGTCATATGTGTGCAAGTGTGTGTCTGTGTACTTATGTATATTTAACATCTTTTCATAGCTAACAAAAAGAAGCTCAGTAGGAACAGAAGACATTTTAGAGTGTACTTTAAACACCTTGGGAAGTAACAGTAAATACCTTGTGAAGGCTGTGAGAAATGGCATGTATAATTTAAAAAAAAGCAAAATTGGAGATATATATATATAATTAAAATATATAATATATATAATTACATATATATGTTGAGGAATATATGAACTGGCATCAACCTTTTGCCCAAAAAAGGGCACGGGGACTTGTGGGGCATCCAGGTGACTGGACACACAGAGACATGGCAGGAGGCGATGGTGGGACTGTGACAGCCAGAGTGCCTCCTGAATGGTCAGACGGGAAAGTTTCCCTAACATATAATAAAGACAAGTTAAAAAATCAGCTCAGCCTTTTAGTTCTCATAGTTCCTTTATTATTAGGCAGAAAGCGTGTGGGCTGTCATTTCCATCTGTTCATTCCATACTCTATTCCATTTTCACAGCTGTAATTTGTTTTCTCACACCATACAGGTATTTAGAAAAGGCATGCACATAAATACTTCATATAAATATTGATGAACTGAAGGGTCATGCAGTACTGTTTTTAAGACTCACATTACTTACCTCTTTTCTTTCTTGATCATTGATGAACTTTCCCCAAGTCTGCCTCTATTATTTTTTTTTAAATCACTAAACTATTTCCAACAACCAGCAAGTTGTAGGTTCTTTTTGTTTACAATTTACAGGAATAATTATTAATGAAAATTTCCTTTCTCAATGTCATATATTGATTATTTTTTTCAAAAATATCTCCACTCCTGTAGCAATACTTTTCCTACAATGCTGAAACACACATTGTTTGTTGTCCTGGAATGCTTAATTAATATTTCATGAACTCTGGATATAATAAGTGATTTCTGGAAATTTTTGTTTGCTGAGATTTACAAAAAGTCAATTCTACCCCTTCCCCTTGAGAGAATCTAACATGTGAATTGTTATCCCACTTGCTTCACAATCATTTCTGTGTGGATAAAAGGTCTGGTTCTGTTCTCATGCTTCTATTGACTGTTCCTCACAAAACCATGCTGCTTTATTTTAGGCTATTACATTCACAATAGCAACTTTCCAAATCTGGAGGACCTCAAATCATATTTCACTGCTGGGGAGAGGTCTATAAACACTTCAAGAGTTGATGATCAAGCTATTGCTGGTAGTGCTATTGAGACACTATACTTAAAGTTGCCCAGAGAAGCTGTGGATGCCCCATCCCAGGAAGTGTTCAAGGTCAGGTTGGATGGGGTTCTGAGCAACCTGGTCTAATAGAAAGTGTCCCTTCCCATGGTAGGGGGATTGGAACTAGATGCTCTTTAAGTTCTCTTCCAGCCCAGGCCACTTTGTGGTTCTGTTGATTCCATGATTAAATCCAGGCAGTAAGGAGGAGGGAAGGAAATGATCTAAGGAGGAAGATGATCTCTCAGGTTACATCCATGCAGGTCTGGAGTTGTGCAGAGATCCGGCTCTGTGTATGTAACCTTGATCATTTCTTAACCTCTCTGTCCCAGTGTCCTCAGATGCAGAATAAGATTGATATTTACCAACCATTGGTAGTGGATCACTAATGCATCAGAATACGTGCAACAAAATACAATTTCTGTCTACTGAAGGCGAGTGGGGAACGTTAGGGATTCTTCAGGCACTCACGACGTGATCCCTATTTTCAGCTGGCACTGGCAGAAGCCACTTGGCAAATTCCCAGGAGGGATACCATACCACCTTCAATGGGTGATGACAGTTTACGATCGGAATAGCTTGCTCGGTGTTCCGTGGTCTGTCCAGCACGCGGGGTTTTGCCCACTCTGTGTTGGATGTCCCCGGTCGGGCCGGGTGCCGCTGTCCGCGGTGCTGAAGCTCCGGAGAGCCGCAACTTTCCCTCCCGTGCTCCCGCTCGGGCACGTTTCCCGGGAGCGCGGCCTCTAATTAAACTAACTCCTCCCTTCGGCTGCAGGAGCCCGTAGGAACGGGGGCCTTCCTCTCGCTCTCCATCCTCTCCCGTTCTTTTTAATAGAGCAAGTGAGCTTGCCTCGCCTGGACTGTGCAAACTCCCGACCGCGCACGCTGGGGGCTTTCATTCCAGCGGGATCTGGCCCCCGCCTTTTCCCCAACAAACTTCGGGCGCGCCTCCCGCATCTCCCGGGACCGCGTTTCAGGGCTCCCGCCGCCCAGGTAAGAGCCGGGCTGGGGGGGGACACGGGATGAGTTTGGCCCCAGCACAGCCCACCTGCGCTGGGGCGCACCCCGGGGCTGAGGGGTGAGCGCGGCGGAGAATCCTCCTCCATCTGCGCATCCCCCCGGGCGCGGCGGAGCATCCTCCTCCATCCGCGCATCGCCCCTCCGGCGCCGGCTGCTCCCGAGGCAGGTGCCTCCCGTCGGGTCACTTCCCCAAGTTTTGCCGGGGCTGGATGTGAGGAAGTGGGAGAGGTTCTGGGGGCCCTAGGGAGGGGGGCGCGGAGCCCAAGGGCAGCGGGGATAACACCTGGTGCAAAGCTGCGCTGTGCTTCCAGTTGGGCTTGTTCTGGGCATCCTTCAAAATCTTAATGCCAAAGCTAAGGGAGGAGTCAGTAACGAAAAAACCTTGGAGTTTTGCTCGTTCATGCTCTTTTACCTGCAGTTTAATGCATAAAAATGCCAATTATTGCAAATCAAAAATCACAGCATACAAAACAGTCTAGCTCATAAAAGGTATTAGAATTTAGCATGTAAATTGGAAATTGCAGACTTCCTCTATTAATTTGGAACTAGCATAATATATTAAATTTTGCTGGTGTTAATAGTAAGACAAAAGTTAAGCAAGACAAATAGTTGCAATTAGCTTTTTGAGTAGTAATACCAATGCAAATGAGTGTGGTGGCACTTCAGTACAAGCATGTTGCACCAAAGAAAACCCAGACTGATACAGTTAAGCTCTATGCAGCCAACACAGAAGAAAGGATTTCTTTTTTTTTTCCTTTTTTTTTTTTT